>JBBBDQ010000265.1:2222500-2335000 GCA_037127315.1 Ascarosepion bandense
TCATAACACAAACTTACAAATGAAACAGAAAGAGCACGTATGTGTCTCTGTCACACAACAAATACTTGGCACTTGACACTTTCGGCCTATAAATGCATATCACGGTGTGGCTATCTAATAAGTAACAATATAGCCGAAAAATTTGAAAGTTTTATCAAAATGTCTATTATGAACCCAGTTAAAATCGGCATAGTCATATAGGCTATTATAGTTTGATTTTCCGTCAATTACGTTCTCACACCCTAAATGAGCAACTCTGGAAGAATGGTAGACTTTGAAAAAACAGTTGCTATTCTAGCACCTACGCATCTACGCTCATTCAATTATTGAATTAGAACACACTCACTATTACACGCTAAAGGTCTGCCTCCGTCTACCGAGCGGGTATAGCTTAGAGATAAAATCGCCGATGGACCCCAATTCGGTCGGGTTTCAATCCTGGGTAAAAACCAATCGGATATCTAACCATACTGATAAGCTGCGAAACAAATCTGTCTGCGGATGACTATATATATATATTCCTTTATAAACTTCACATCGCTCTGATTAATACCCATTGAGATCTCTATATGTCTATATATATTTACCTATTAATAATTTATATTAAAGAAATCTTGTTGGATTATCGGATTTACGGACTGACAACTATGCATATATATATATATATATATAGAATTTATTCATTTTCTTATCATTATCCTTCTCTTCTTGATTTTGTAATTCATTGTCTTTTTTCTTTCTTCAGCTCATATTTTCCGTTTAATGTTTTGACTTATATATAGAGAGGATGTGATCGGTAAATTGTCGCCATTTTATTTTTTGCTCGCATACTTATTGTTTGCATCGTAGTGTCAGTTGGCAACAGTCTTTGAGAAAATGACGTAATTAATTCCGCCAAAAATTTGGAAACGGTATGCTGTACTGCTTTGAATTCACGCCGGAACCTATAATACGAACATTTCATAGTGTTTGGGTTCAGAGTGTCATTCTGAGGACAGTGCAGAGTCAGATGGGTCTATAGGCGATTATAGGTACGTCAGCTTGGAAGTCTCACTCTGGTCGTATTTATAACTAGCAGTATAGCCCGGCGTTGCTCGGGTGTAATGAAAGCTTTAACACTGATCCATGGTCCTGGTGCTCAGACTCTTTGGACGTTGGCACGAAAGACTAAAAAGCAATAGTTGTTTCCAGTAAAAGTGAAACCGTAGACTGAAAGAAAAATGAATGGATGTAAGTCAAATTTTGATTTCCTGGTATCGATATCAAATAAGTTTTTTTTGTCGTAAACTGAATTTTGAAGGCTAAATAAGTCCTCTGAGTAAATGGTATCATGGCTGAGACTAAGAATTACAATTATACCTACTTAGAGCCAAACCCGAAGCAAAAAACTAAAATAAAAGGGCTGAAAAAATTACAGACATACAGGCAGTTAAACAGACACACACACAAACATCTTGTCTTTTATATATATATATATATATATATATATATATATATATATATATATGTTATCGATTTTCTGCACTATTGTAAGAACTGCAACCTTGAAACTTCTGAATATCGTTTCTTATGTCTTTGTCTATGAGTGTATCAAATTTGATTAAAATCGGACCACTTCTTTTATAACCCGATTTTTGGGATTATCGATTTTTGATATTTATCGCGGATACCTCGACACAAAAACTAGCTAAGAACACTCGCAGACGCTTATAGTACAACTGTGTAAATTTTCCATAAAATCGGTTCAGCCGTTACGGAGTCTATAGGTAACGGACACACACACACACACACACACACACACACACACACACACACACACAGAGACAAAGTTCCATTTATAAATAAGTTTAGATAAAAGAACTCTCAAATTTTTTGGCGAGAGTCTCAGCCACAACAAGAAGGCTTACATCTAGTGCCTTGAGAAGGTAGTGCTGCCTAGGGTCCAAAGAGTGGCTACTGGAAGACCCTATTTCTGGCAACAGAACTATGCATCATGCCACACAGACAGGAGAAACCAGTCATATTTCTGCGGATACATTATCATTTACATTTGGCCATCCAACTCCTTAGACGGCAACTCCCTTGATATCCAGATCACAGTTGAGCAAGAGACCAACAAAACTCTTTGTAACGCTAAACATGAACTGAAGGCAAAGATTATAGCAACATTCACAAACATAAACAAGGAGACCGCTCAGAAGAGATGCAGAAGGATCCAATGTTTTCTGGAGGCCGTGGTCGAAGCCAATGACGATTTTATTGAATAATTTGAATATATTAACTTCAAGATATTTAAAAAAATATCTTGAAATAAATAAATCTATTTCAAGATATTTTTGCGTAATTTTTGTAAATATTCCTTTTAAATTGAGATATCAGTCTTATTTTTGTTTTTGTGCAATTTAGAAAACAATTTATCTGTCACACTGTCTACGCAGATGCGCACACATACACACATACACATAAACACACACACACGAGTATAGGTATAGACATTCCCATATTACTTATATATACACATATGTAAACATATTGATAATCTTTCTCATAACGCTGTTCCAAAACATTATCTTACATATCCTCTTAAACTAATCTCGTGAGAAAGATTGCCCGCGGGAAGTATCTCCAGTCAACTGATTAGAATTGTTTTAGCATTTGTATCAACTGAGAGATATTTTACTGTCATTTCTGTACAAAAGATACTCTAATGAGAAATAAAGATTTATGCTTTCGCCTGGAAATGAACTACAATACGTCTTCTACATGTGCCCGTAGACATTAAGTTATTTTGACACTCCAAAATAACATGTACGTGCCAGGGAAATGTTGCTTGAGAAATTGTCCCTTAAAGCAAAATAAAGCAAAATTATCACCTGCTTCAAATCAATAACGATATCTCTCACCATCAAGAGACAAGGTTCAGTCCAGTTTACTTCTGAAAGTATAATTTAATCAACGAAGCATCAGCGTTTTGATGTTAACCTTCCTGGTCTTCCACATCACTCTAGATTTTCTTTAATCAAGTAAATACGTATAATAAATGAAATGCTGATATTTCATTTTTCCTTGCTTCCCACCACTTACATCCTCACACACATTAATCCTGGATCAGTTTCTTCCTTTTTTTTTTTCTTTACGTTTTTTTTATAATCATATCGCCCCGAGCAAGGCATTTTAATGCCACTGTTGTGCTGGGGGTTACATAAGAGGAAGGTTATGAGAAAGAGTGACAGGCTATAGGGAGTGTCAGGAAGTGGGTAAGAGAAGGATAAGAAAACTGATTATCTATCTATCTATCTATCTATCTATCTATCTATCTATCCGTCTGTTCATTATCTATCTATCTATCTATCTATCTATCTATCTATCTATCTATCTATCTATCTATCTCAGTTTTTCCATATCTATCTATCTATCTATCTATCTATCTATCTATCTATCTATCTATCTATCTATCTATCCCAGTCTGTTCATTATCTATCTATCTATCTATCTATCTATCTATCTATCTATCTATCTATCTATCTATCTAACTAACCCAGTCTTTTCATATCTATCTATCTATCTATCTATCTATCTATCTATCTATCTATCTATCTATCTATCTATCCCAGTCTGTTCATTATCATATCTATCTATCTATCTATCTATCTATCTATCTATCTATCTATCTATCTATCTAACCCAGTCTTTTCATATCTATCTATCTATCTATCTATCTATCTATCTATCTATCTATCTATCATCTATCTAACTAACCCAGTCTTTTCATATCTATCTATCTATCTATCTATCTATCTATCTATCTATCTATCTATCTATCTATCTATCCCAGTCTGTTCATTATCTATCTATCTATCTATCTATCTATCTATCTATCTAACTAACCCAGTCTTTTCATATCTATCTATCTATCTATCTATCTATCTATCTATCTATCTATCTCAGTTTTTCCATATCTATCTATCTATCTATCTATCTATCTATCTATCTATCTATCTATCTATCTATCTATCCCAGCCTGTTCATTATCTATCTATCTATCTATCTATCTATCTATCTATCTATCTATCTATCTATCTATCTAACTAACCCAGTCTTTTCATATCTATCTATCTATCTATCTATCTATCTATCTATCTATCTATCTATCTATCTATCTCAGTTTTTCCATATCTATCTATCTATCTATCTATCTATCTATCTATCTATTTCTTTTTTAATCATATCACCCAAGCAAGATAGATGAGACAGGTTATAGGGGATGTCAGGAAGAGGGTAAAAGAAGGATGAGAATACTGATGAGAATGGAGGGGACGGATTAAGGAGCATGAGAGAGAGGATGCAGGTTAGTGAGATAGGAGATGACTATTGACTTTACATTTAAATTCTTGGGGATTGTAGCTATCGGGGAAGCAAGTAAATGGAAGGGAATTTCAGAGGTGGGAAGTGCGAGAAAAGAAGCTGATGGAGTAGAATTTTCGTTTACAATTTATTGGTTTCGCAGTAAAAGGATGGGACCTAGTTGCTAATCATGTAGCTCGAGTAAATTCCTATATAGGGGGCACCAGTAATCTACGTTCATCGGAACAGAAACCGTGAAAGTATTTGTAGAAGAGGCACATTTCGCCGGTGAGAAAGCGACTGTATCTGAGCTGCCAAGTCGAGATCGATCACATTACAGATTCTCTGTAGGATTTTCTCAAGAACACCTAGGTGAATAGCAGGAGCACCCGACCAGATATGTCAGCAGTATTAAATTCACGGGGGGATGATAAATTAATATATGTGCAGGATTGTTTCAAACGGAAAACCGACCTTCTTAGATTAGCTATGGATTCGATTCGATCATTGCACTTGAGGTCTGCTGTGAGAGTTAACTTAATTTTACTCTCTTCTTTTTTCTTTTTATTAGTTCTCTTTCCGTCTCTCTCTATCTCTCTTTCTCTATATCTATATCACCTTGCTTTTCCTCTCCTTCTCTCTCTTTCTCTCTACTCCACTCTTTCACGCATGCACAAACACATTAACATGTTCCATTTGAGTTGACAATCGTGGTCCGAAAAAAAATAAAATAAAAAATTTAGGCTGAATTTCCAGTGTCGAATGATATTTTAAAACTATCATTCTTAGATTATTTTGAAAATTCTAAAAATTTTCCCCACTGAGTCTCATTAAAGAGATAAAGAAATTGAAATAAAAAAGAGACGTTAGCATTCTCTTGTTTGTTTATGGGCGGGAAAACCGTGGGTTGGGACCAAAACTAATTTCTATCCAAATTTTCAAGAAAATATTTGGCAAGTAAAGAAAACATTAAAAATTTCCTCTTGTAAAAAGTCTTCAGATTCTTTTCTCGCGAGATTTTGTAAATTCAATGTTTTCTTAATGCTCTCCACGTTTAAAATTATTTTCACAAACAAATAACCGGCCTTTGCTATAGAGTGGTAACCATTTTTTGTCTCGCACACAGTCTTGGCCTTGTGTCAGACTTAGTGTCAGTATTATTACCATAGCTACTATAACGACTATTGACCAGAATAGCAAGAGTAAATGAAACAAACATATTTATTATGGAAATCCATTTATTTTCTTTGAAGTGATTGTTTTCCTTTTACTCCTATTTTTAAGATTCTACACACACACACACACACACACACACACACACACACACACACACACACACACACACACACCTTGTCAATTGCACATACTTACCATGAGCACACACACACACACATGTATATGAAAAGGCAGTTGTTTGCCATTACTTTCTTATTTTTTTTAATCATCTCACCCCAAGCAAGGCATTCCACTGCCACTATTGCGCATGGGGCTACATAGGGGAAGGTAAAGAGAAGGAGTGGTTAGACATAGGGAATGTCAGGAGGAAGGTGACAGATGAGTAAGGATAGCGAGGATGAGGGTTGGACAGATGGGAAGAGTGTTTGATAGAATGGGAGCAGGTTAGTGTGTTAGGAGGTGTCTATTGACCTTACATTTAAACTCCTGGAGATTGTAGCCGTCGGGGAAAAGAAATCCACAGTCGGGAAGTGCGAGGAAAGAAACTGTTGGAATAGAAGTTACGGCTGCATCTTATCGGTTTCACTGTAAAAGGGTGGGATCTAGTTGCTAATCTAGTATCTCGTTCAAATTCGTATTTAGGGGGCACCAGTGATCTAAGTTCATCGGAGCAGAAGCCGTGAAAGTATTTATAGAAGAGACACAGGGAAGCCACGTCGCGCCGGTGGGAGAGAGACTGCAGGCGGTCTGCCAAGTCGGTATCTATCACATTACAGACCCTCCTCTGAACCTTATCGAGAAGCCCGAGGAGAACAGCAGGTGCACCCGACCAGATATGGCAGCAGTATTCAATGCACGGGCGAATGGTAGATTTATAAATGTGCAGGATAGATTTAGACGGAAAAAACTTCCGGGCCCTACACAGAGAACCGACTTTCATAGCAGCGGATTTAGCAATGGATTCGATATAATCATTCCATTTGAGGTTCGCTGAAAGTGTGAGACCAAGGAGGCGTAGTGTTTTCCTCTCTGGGAGGCAAGCCTGGTCCATGCTAATGGGAGGTAGGTGAGATTGTCGATGATGCTTAATTGAGAGTAGCTTCGTTTTAGAAGCATTAAAATTTACTAGCCATTTCTTACCCCAGTCCAATATGGATTGGAGGTCTTTTTCAATCTCGGCTGCGAGGTTAGCTTTGACGCCTACACCAGATTTTTGTAGGAGGCGAGAGTAAACTGTGGTGTCATCGGCGTACAAACCTATTTGGGCTCTTATGGAATCAGGGAGATCATTAATGTATATCAGGAAGAGTGTAGGACCTAAGATGGAGCCTTGGGAGACACCTGCGTTTGTATGGTAGTTCTGAGAGGCATGTCCGTTTAATACGACCTTCATTGTGTGGTTAGAGAGGAATGACTGGATTAGTTCAAACAAATGTCCAGTTATACCATAGCTCCGCAGTTTACATAGAAGGCCAGCATGCCAAACTCTGTCGAACGCCTTAGATATATCCAATGCAACGGTTCGGGCTTCGCCATTCCTGTCGAGTGCCTGGTATATGTACTCGGTGATGGTCGTTAGCATATCAGCAGTAGACCTGGTGAAGCGGAAACCATATTGCTTGTCCGAGAGAAGCCTGTGTGCTGTGAGATGCTGAACCACCTCGGCGTTGATAATGGCTTCGAACACTTTGCCAAAGATCTGAAGAAGGCTGATAGGGCGGTAATTTGCAGGGTCAGAGGGTTCTCCAGTGTTTTTAAATATAGGAACTACAGAGGAAGATTTCCAACAGGCAGGAAAGCAGGAAGCAGATAGGCAGAGGTTGTAGAGCTTAGAAAGGACAGAGAAGCGTTCAGGGGCAAATTTCTTTAAGACTATGGTTGGGATTCCGTCACCACCGCTCGCTTTGTGAGGGTCAAGTTTTAAGATTATGTTAGAGACAAGCGAAGGTGTAATGTGGACATCATTCAGTTGTGCCTCGGTTCTAGGTGAGAAGTCGGGTGTAAAAACTCCAGATGTGTCCAGACTCGAATTGTTCGAGGATCTGCGGGCAAAGCATTTAGCCTTATCTGCTGGGGAGGTGAGAACCTCAAATTTGTTGATTAGCGGGGTTATTGTGGACTTGCTCTTGTTTAAAATACATTCTTTCTGCGGTAGACTGGTTGCCAAGGCTATAGAACCCAATTTGTCCTGTTATTTGTCCTGCTATTTGTCCTGCTATTTAACCCATAGTTGGAGAGAGAAGCGACGGATTAATACCTTTCACAAGGGTATTTGCACAACGAATTTAACTGGAATTCGAACTCGGTTCCCGATTTCACGTTCCGAGCCGATATCCACTGCACCACAACGCACATCCATGCTCCATATGGACAACAGTATAAACAAACATTCACAAGAAAGTGGACAAAAATAAAGAAATTAACATAAAAAAACAGAAGGTTAACAGAAATAGGAAAATATCGTTGTAATAAGTCTTTGAAAGTTGAACTGGATCCATTCTGAAAATGTCTAACGATAATGCCTTTTGGCATTTTTGTGGCTTTTACGAAAGTTAATAATTATGAAAATGCCAAACTGAATTGTACAAATGAACTAATCAACCATCTACAAAATATGTTTATACACATGGTTATGCAATTGTTCAAATATATGTTCATTTCAACCTATCTGCACGTTAGAATATATATATATATATATATATATATATATATATATATATATATATATATATAAAGGATTAAATAAAAAAACAATATTGTGAATTTCATCCCTCTTTCAACGATATTGCTGTTAAGACGATATGAAAAAAATTTACTTAAAATAAATCGACAAATGTTGTCTATATTATTTAATGAAACATCCATCAATAAAAAAATGCTGCCGAAAAACACACACACACACTATATATATATATATATATATATATGTATGTATGTATGTACATGTATATATATATATATATATATATATATATATAGAGAGAGAGAGAGAGAGAGAGAGAGAGTTATGAACACGACACGGAAATTTCTGTTTCGTGATTCTCTTCATCAGGCAATGTTGGCTGTAAAGATGATATAAAAAAATTCTTGCCTATATTAAAAAAATTGCCTATATTAAAAAAATTCTTGCCTATAACTCCATAATATATATATATATATATATATATATATATATATTATGGAGTTATAGGCAAAATTTTTTTAATATAGGCCATGATTAATTTTAAAACAAAAAACTGCAGTCGACCGTTTTCATCCCTTTTTGTCAGAACAATAAACGGTAAAACAAATTATGCGATGAAAGTCTGTTGGGCATGACGTGAATGAATAGACAGGGGAAAAATAATAAAAGTTATAACATCTAAAAATGCTTAGAGACTCAGCAAAGCAAGCCCAAGCAAACAGTCTCTTTGTTTCCAAAAAGAGGGTTGCCCGGGCCTGATGAACAACGCCTCCAACACCTTCAGACGGAATAACAAGTGTACTCTGGCCAAAACAAAAAAAAACAAAAAAAAAAAAAAGAACCATTTCACACTGAAATCCATAGTACAGCTCAGATTATTTATCAAGTGATCCGCAACAGAGGACCCGGATGTATTTCGAATGGTATCATCGGATGAAAACATTTTACTGGGTATTTTAGCAGGCACATACTGTTTAATCCTAAGATCTAAACGCTGCGTCGTTCTTCCTATGTAGTGGAGTCGACAACTACATTTAAAATAATAAATAACAAAATTAATACGGTGGAAAGGTAGAATGTCTTTATACATAGATGAAAGGACAGATTTTGTTTGAAAAACAACACGAACGTTAGCTGCATAATAACACTCACGTGAACTAGATTTCATCTAGTTCACGTGAGTTATCTGTCCACTCATTCACGTTATCCGCGACGGACTTTCTTCTCATAATTTGTTTCCCCGTTTACAGTTCTGACGAGAGGGGACGAAACCAGTCGACTGGTGTTTTTTGGTTTAAAATGTATCATAGTCTATAGTAAAAAAATCTTGCCTTTAACGCAATAATTCTTTCTTGTACCGTCAATACATATATATAAGTACAAAAATGTTTGTGCTTATCAACGTTCTATCTCCATCCCGATATTGAGCAGTTGACGATAAAAAAAGACTGCTTGACAAAATGCATATTATCAGTAAAAACTACTGAAAAAAATACAACCCTAGCGCTTAACATGATCCCAACTCAACACTATATATATATATATATATATATATATATAGCACTTTTTCTTTCTTTGTGGTTGGTTCCGTTTGGGGTTTTTTTTCTTTACTACGGGATATTGTATGTATTGTCTGTATTCCGCAGTTTTCTTTTTTTTTCCCCCTCTTGTCCAACGCCTTATAGCGACGGACAATAACGGAGTTAGATTCTGTCTGTTATTTGTTGTCCTCAAAGTTTATTTTCGTATAATTTTAGGATTTAGATACTTACAGAGTCGGTCTTGTTATTATATATATATATATATATATGTATATATATATAACTTGTGTTAAGTTGTGATCATGCTTAGCAACAAGATTGTGTTTTTATCAGTGTTTTTTATTGATTGCTGCCTAATATATATATATATATATATATATATATATATATTATAAATTATAGTTTAGAACATTTACAAATTATCACGATGATAATTTGTGCATGTTTTAAACTATAATTTATAATAAATATTCATAGGTCTATTTTATATTGAGCACTGTTTTAAATTAATGTTTGGAACGTTGTTAAATTTTTTTTCTTTGTTCCTTATTTACTTATATATATATATATATATATATATATATATATAATACGATTGGGCACTATCGAGAAATGGTAGACTTTATAAACAGTAGCTACTCACGCATTTACGCATCGTTTATTCAGTAATGAATTTGAACACTCTCGACTACTGGTGTATGTTTAAATTGTGTATATAACACGCTAAAATCCGCCTTCCTCCACTGAGCGCTAACTAATAGCTGAGAGGTAGAATCTCCGACTGATGTCAGTTCGGTCAGTATTCAATCCTGGCTAAAAACAATCTAACTGTATAGGTGAGCTGTGATGCAAAGAAACAGGACTGTCTGCAGATGACTATACACTACCGGCTATAATTATTAGGCAACTCCAGTTTTTAAAAGAAATTATGTATTTCATACTATTTTTAGTATTTATTGCCAAATGGATAATTCTAATTGAAAATAGAATTATTCTTTTGTTATTAGTACTTTGCAAAATTTTACAAGGCAAGGAAGCAAAGATGAACTCACCCTAAATTTTCTTCATTCTTTCATTGATGAAACTGCAATATCGGTAATTATTAAATATTTATGAATTAATTTGATGCACATGTTATTTTGCATTATTAACAAAAGAACCATTCTTTTTTAATTTACAATTATTCACTTGGCAATATATATATATATATATATATATATATATATATATATATATATAGTGTATTTAGGTAGATATCTCTCTTTTATACAGGTTTCTTTAAAAAAGACAGACAAGGTAGGTGCTGTGGTTAAATTTTTATTTAATTCAGGTTCGAATATAATGAATATGATGAACAAAAAAATACCATATCAACCTAAGTATTAAAAATGATGAACTTAAACTCAGACATATAATTACGATTGCATTGCAACTTATAAGAACGAAATATTCTATTTTCGAACAATAGGGATAAGTATATAAACCCATTCAGTCATAAACAAAAGATGAGCAGGACAGCTATTGTTTCTACTAGATATCGTTCTTTTGTCGTCGTATACTACGCCACAAAGTTAGAAATGCTCAACGACCTAGGCATATTTGGGAAATACATTAGCGAAATCAAGAACGTCTACTCGCGGCAAATCGCCTGCATACAGACAGGAAACGAGTTCAGCAGATATACAAACATAGAAAGGAGTGTAAGACAAGGATGTGTCTTTTCACCGGATCTATTCAACTTGTACAGCGAGAGTATTCTGAGAGCCCTAAAGGTCATGCCAGGCTTAGTCATCGGCGGCCGCATTCTGAACAATATAAAATACGCAGATGATACAGTACTGATAGCTGACACAGAAAGGAAACTACGAGATCTCCTACAGAAAGTCGCTGAAGAAAGCGGAAAGAAAGGACTACCAATAGACTCCATGAAAACCATCAGTAAAAAGAGTGGCCCAAAATGCCAACTACAGTCAAACGGTGCAAATACCCGTGAAGACGGAAAATGTGACACTGAGATTTGAAGGTGAAATGGCAAAACTTTTGCTAGAAACAAAGAGAATACTAGATTGCTATGCAATGTCTGTTCTTCAGTATGGCATTGAATGATGGACTATGGTATGAAAAATGGAGGAAAGACTTGAAGCAACCGAAATGTAGTTCTACAGAAGAATGCTTCGTATACAATGGACCGAGCATGTGAGCGATGATGAGGTTTTGAACAGGATGGGAATGAAAAAGAAATTACGACTTAACATCATGAAAAAAAGACAGCTAAAGTTCCTGGGACATATAATGAGGAAGGAGATATTGGAGAATCTGATACTCACAGGACAGATAGAAGGAAAGAGAAACAAGGAAAAGCAGAGCGTAACAAACTTGACGAGCTGTAGAAAGTGAATGGCAGAACGAGGTTCGGGTGGGGTAACAGGAGAAAACGTGATAAAATCTTCCAGAGATAGGGAGATGTGGAGGGTCATGATCGCCTACGTCCTGTAAGGACACTGCACATAAAAGGAGAAGATACACTATGTCTTTTCTACTGCCTTAATATCTGCATCGTTTCATTAATATGAAATCTTTAAAACTTCTTTGAAAGTCTTCAATTGTAAGCTTTGTAGAATTTCCTTGTTTCAATATAATCTTCAGCTTAAAACTTCTTGCTTGTGACTTGTCAGTCAGTTAAATGCTATACGTGATGCACGCTTAGGCGATCATGTCTCGAAAAAGACATGACTGACTGGGCAGAAGATTATCCTATATAGTAGGTTATCATTGCTTTCTGCGGTAGACTGGTTACCAGTCAAGGCTATAGAACACAATCTGTCTTGTTATTTGACTCATAGGTAGAAGGGGAAGAGATGCATTATATTATTAAGTAGTAATTACTGGGGGATAAGTTTATTACTTCATAGCAATATAAAACTGATCCCCCATTTTATGCACAGTAAAAGCCTTAATCATGTTTTCAACTATCTTATTCAGTCAGTTAATTGCCATACGTGATACATGCTTTTATCGATCATGTCTCGAAAGAGACACGACTGACTGGGCAGAAAAACATCCCGCAGTAGGCTGCCATTAATTTCTGTGACAGACTGGTTGCCAGCGAAGGCTATAGAACCCAATCTATCCTGTTATTTAACCCATAACTGGAAGGAAGAGACGGATTAATACCTTTCCCAAGGTTATTTGTGAGTAAGTGAATGCAAGGAATTCAACTGGAATTCGAACTCGGCTCCTCGACTTCTTGTTCCGAACCGATATCGACTGCTACACAAGGCACATCTTGTATAAATATATACCCCAAGAATTACTATAATCCTATGCAATTATCTTGATAATTCTTTATAAAATCTATAATTCTGTTGCTCAAAATTCTTGCCCCAAACATTACTTCATATACCTATTTTTGTTTTCTTAGTCTGGGTGGGCGACTATTTGTGGCAACCACTCAAAATCTAACCCAGTTACAGATCCACCCAGTGTTACTCTATATTTATCATTATTAATCATATATTTCACTGCCTAATTTGCACGTTTGTTTTTGGAATTTTAATTAAAAACGATAGTTTGATTATTTTAATATACTTAGCCAATTTTCTTAATAGTCATTATCTTTGCAACTACCTGTTTTTTTTAATATTTTTATTGTGGTCAGTCCTTTTTTCTTTCACTTCTAATGATCCTCACCACTCACTTTAGGAGATTCTTAAAGCTCGTTTTTCATGTTCTTATCTTGTTTTCAATTTTCTGTTGTTCTGTTAACTTAGTTCAGATTGTTTGTAATTTCCAAATTATTTTCATGTCACTCAAGAACTTTACAATATCTTCTTTCATTTCGTGGTTATATCTTTCTCACAACCTACATATGTTTTGAAACTAAAAAATAACTATCAATAGTTAATTGAAAGCTGTATGAGAGATGGTTAATGTTTATAGGTTCGGCCTTGTGTCAGACATAACCAAACTCTCTACAGCTTACTATTTTATCCAGATTTATCAGAAGGTTTTCTTCAAGGTTGGTTGATTTTGAATGTCTTTGAATGGAGAAGAAGTAAAAGGAATCAGCACACGAAAAAGAAGGAGAAAGAAAACAATGTGCGACGAGGCCTATGTCCAGGTTTTGGTTGAAGTTTCTTCCGTTACATTTTAGTTGTTTTCTCTCGCCGCTCCCACCTGACTGTCTGACTTACGTGGACCGGGGCCTTTTACAGTATTTAGATATTTTTGCACTTGATCGCAAAGTCCTTTTTGGTCTTACAAATCGCTTCCATTGGTCAGAAAATCAATTTAACATCTATTCGCGAAATCCGGTTTCGACTTTTTCTGTAAGCCCGAGGCCAATCCTTTTCTAGTTGGGAAAAACCAGGATTTCACACATTGTGAATTTTTATACAAGTGAAGAAGAAGGTTGATTTTAATTCTTAATTTCCTATCTAGTACAAATTACATCAAGGCTCTTGAGATATATCACAAATCTTTCACTCCCCAAAAGGTTATTTTGAATATATCCAATAAAACATATTGTAAATTGAAATTCTAGGTATTTTTATCATATAAATATATCCTGAAAATTAATTTTATTACAATAACAATAACATTCACTTGCATAATGAAATCTAATAATTTTGTATATACATATGTCCGTGTATATGTGTACATGTCCGTCTATGCGGAGGTAATCTTTGCTTCTCTCTTTCTCTCCCCTCTGTTCTTTCTCTATCTATCTCTTTATTTCTCTCTCTCCTTTCTAGATCTATTTTTCTTTCTCTCACTTTCCCTTATACTCTTTTTCTCTCTATCCAACCCTCTCTCTTTCTCTCTCTCTCTCTCTGTCTCTCTCTCTCTCTCTCTCTCTCGCTCATTCTTTCTTCCTCTGGCTTCTGCTCTATATTTTATCATATATTTCCTGTCATATTTCAAAAGGAAGCAACTGGGATTTTTTTTTCTCCCTTAGCCAAAAACCTTGAAAAATACCGGTCTTTCGATTTCGGTCTGTCTCATCTACAGACACTTTCACGGCTTTTGCTCCAACCAGATTAGCTCCCTGGTGCCCTCTCTGCATGAATTCACTCGAGCTACAAGACTAGCAACTAGGTCCAACACTTTTACAATAAAACCAATCAAATGTAACCACAACTTCTACTTTAACAGTATCTTTTCTCGCACTTCCCACCTGTAGAACTCCCTTCCGTATACTTGCTTCCTTGATAGCTACAATCTACAAGAGTTTAAATGCATTGTCAATTGCCATCTCTTATCGCCTTGACACCCATCCTTTCCCCGACACCCATTGTATCTTGTTCTTTTCCTTTCCATTCTATTATAACGAATATCTCTTCACGCCAGTGTCCCCATCTATTTGCTGGCATCCCCTGTGACCTGTTCCTATCCCTCTTCACTCTCCTTTTATGGATACAGTCATTTCTCACTGGCGGGGTGTGGTTTCCCTGAGTTGTTTCTACAAGTACTTTCACGGCTTCTGCTCCGAAGAAATTAGCTCACTGGTGCCTCCTACTTATTAATTTCCTACAGCCACAAGATTAGCAATTAGGTTCCACCCTTTTACTGTAAAACCAATAAGATGTAAATGCAAATTCTACTCCTTCAGCTTCTTTTCTTGCACTTCCCGCCTGTGGAATTCCCTTCTGTTTCCTTGCTTCCCCGACAGCTACAATCTCGAAGAATTAAAGTGTAAATTCAATAGTCATCTCCTACCTCACTAACGTGCATCCTCTCTCTCATGCTCTCATCTCATTTCTTCAGTATTCTCATCACTCTCTTACCCGCTTCCTGACACCCACTGTATTCTGTCACACCTTCTCATAACTTTCCTCTGATGTAACCCCCTGCACAACTGGTAGTATAATGCTTGGTGCGACACGGTTATAAAAAATAAAAAAAATGTAAGTCCCTGTGCACCAATGCACCATTACTGCCTTGCTTGGAGTAAAACGATTATGAAATAGAAAACAAAAACAAAAACAAAAACAAAAAAAAACAATAAATTGCCTCGACTGTGTTCTTCCATTGGTTCATGTTTAATTCATTGTTAGTGAATTCGGAAGCTCTTTCATGTACGATTTTGCTAATTTTACCTATGTAATCTTTTGTGGGTTGCTTGTGAAATAACGAATAGATTTATCACACAAACTTTAATCAGACGACTAACCAACAACTTGAGCAAAATTTTAAAGAAAACACTTTAGGCATTCATACCCAATCCCTTGCACCCATAAGAAAAATCCATGTAGATAATCTTGACATATAAAAGAATTTGTACGATTAAAGGTAATGGAAGCATTCCTATATAAAAAGCTGTCAGAATTGCATTTAGCCATACTTTCTTTGAAAGCAGTTCCGACGCATTGATTATTTTCATAACTTAAACAAAATCTCTAATATTAATGAAAGTACCACTACTTTTCACACACAGCTTCATCGGAAAATAAAAACAAAATAGAGTAACAGCGAAAATCAGGCCCTATTTAAATAGGCAAAGTATTAGCTGAAAACGCTTGCGACAATATTCACTACGGACAAATCGCTTGGAAAATCAATAAAAAATAATCCTTGTGCGCCATAATCAATGAAACAAACACGAGCATACACATCAAGGCGTATATATATATATATATATATATATATATATATATATATAACATCGTGATGATCCACGTATACTGTCTTAATATGTATAGGAAAAACAATCTCTCCACGAACGCTCTCGCGAAATACGTTTCTAATTTAAATTTTAAAATCATTTGTTTCTGATGAAGGGCCGAGGACGGTCTGAAATATTAAATATAATAATATAATAATAGAAATAAACAAATACTGTCAAAAAAATACATTTTTAAACTTACAACTTTTTAGTAGTTTTTCCTATATATATATATATATATATATATATATATATATTATATATATATATATATATTGTTTAATTACTTAGTTTTCGGTTAAGTTTCTGGCTAAGATTTGACCAATGTACATTTGTATTAAAAAGTGTTCAATACAATTATATTGTAGAACTTTTGAATATTTTCTATTTGTCAACGAGTTATTACGCGACCTAGGTTTCTACCATGAGTGGTGTCTTCAGGGGATTTGCAATCAAATCGCCTGAAGACATCACACATGGTAGAAATATAGGTCGCGTAATAACTCGTTGACAAATATATATATATATATATATATATATATATATATATAAATGTGTGTGTGTGTGTGTGTGTGTGTGTGTGTGTGTGAAATAATTACAAATCCTCAAAAACGGAGCGAACAATCCTTGAAAAATATCTAATTAATATAAAATTCGACGAAATTCTGTACAAATTGCACTTAAATCTTTACATCAACACAATACGAACATAGCAAGGAATTTTGACGTTGAACTCAATCGAATATGAAGAGACTCTAGAGAAAATCAATGTCTCGTAGCATCCGTCACACCAAGAATATTTGGTTTACTTTCTTCGAAATATGAAAATATCAACCGAGATTTTCTTCGTAAAAACATTGGGCCGCAAAACGGGATTCAGTTTTACGACAATCAAAACTTTTCGCCAAATGTAATGAATAATGAACATTTAGACAAAGCTTGACTTATTATGTAGCAGAACAAAATAATAGTCGGGATAGGAAGATTATGTTGAGCCAATCTTGCAAGTATATATTTGAAGGTCAGTGAACTTTGTCTCAAACTGGTTAACTGTGTTTGAACACAAGCCGTCTCTTCTTTTCGGCTATTGTGATAGAAGCAGATCGTTTTTGAAAGTTATTTTCATTAATCTTTCTGAACTCTGCAATGTTAATTAAATAGAAAACAAAAAGTTTACATATGGTTGGAGAGTTCATAACCCTCAAGGAAATTTCCATCTGTTAGGTGTGTTACAAAATGACAACATAAATTAAAAACAAAAATAGGCATACGAATTTCATGTCGATGGATATTACACCTGGCACACTTCATTTGTATTTATTTGTGTGCAAGAATTAAGGTCAAATGAATCTTGGGATTCTTAAGAGGCAATCAGTACGAGTTGCATAATTGCGCTTATAATTTTCTCAAAGCAAATATATAAAATGGTGATATGATATTCCAGCAAACCACAGCTAATATGGTGAGTTTCTAAGCGCAGCTTAGATTTGACACAAGGCCGAAAGTATGAGGCACCTAATTAGGATCGAAATCATTTCTCAATTGTAATGATTATAGCGAGACAAGCTTGCTAACCATTACGCCACCTCCAGGTGCACAAAATACCAGCTAATATGAAGTGCAAAGTGCAAAAAATGTTATCAATTACTAAGTCTTCATCTAAGAAAGTTGGTTCAATATGTCGGGCTAGAAAATTTTTCTCGCCAAAAATCTACCATTACTCTATACTTTGAATATTGCTGCCACATCTAGTCTAATGCTCCTGCAAAATATTTAGAAATTCTTGATAAAATACAAAAAATATTATTGGTCTTGACATAGCATCACAAATTCAGTCATTTTCCCATCGTCGTAACCGGCTTCCCTTTTTCTTCTTTATAAATTCTTCCATGATGATTGTTCTGAGTAATAAACCTCCATGGTACCTAATCTTTATGTATTTAAGCACGGTACTAGATTGGTAGCTAGTTCTCATCATTTTACAGTTGAACTGGCTAGATGTAACTGCAAATTCTATGCTAAACAGTTTCTTCACTCGCATTTCTCATTTTGGAAACTCTCTTTCGGCTTATTGCTTCCCTGTCGAATTTGATCTTCACAAATTTCAATGCAATGTCAATTGTTATCTTCTGTCTTCTTACCCACGTCTATTGAACAGGTGTAGAGGCTCATCCCTTGTTCCCTTTCTCTTTTCACTTTTCTTTTCTTTTTTTTTTCAATTGGAGTAGATAGACTAAACTATCGCCCGGTTCTCACGCCACCCACGTCTATTGAACAGGTGTAGAGGCTCATCCTTTGTTCCCTGTTTAGAATGTGGTTTCTGGCCTTTTCTTTTCCAATCTTTTTACTCTTTTCTTTTTTCTTTTTTTCAATTTGAGTAGATGGACAACTATCGCCCGGTTCTCACTCCACCCACGTCTATTGAACAGGTGTAGAGGCTCATGTGGTTTCTGGCTTTCTCTTTTCTAATCTTTTCACTCTTACGTAGCCCCCTGCACATCAATGGCGTTACCGCCTTGCTCGGGGTGATATGATTAAAAAAAAAAATTTTGTTCTTTTGTTGTCTTCTTTTCTTAATATTATATTTTCTTCGTATTCTCTAACACTCGGTAATCGCTTGCGTCTTAGTGACATTATTGCTTTGGTTGTGGTAAAATGAAAAAACTATGAAAAAAATCTCTCTACCTCCAAATTCTTTTCTATTTTTTAAAACCAACTTTTGTATAATTTTAAGTGCCCACCACTTGCATCAGTGATTATTTGAAACTCCATTCATGTCATTCTGTATATCACAGTGGAACTAGAAATCGGTTTTCGATTCCGAATTTTGAATGTTTTTGGATAACATAATATTTTTTTTCTGACTTTAAAATAAATAAGGCTTCATTTCTAAAGATTCAATTTTTTTACCTGAAAATAAATGATAATAAGGAGACTTTTGTGACAAAATATGTTTTGTAAAAACTCCAGAAAAATTTTGTCAATAAGAATTTTTTTCATCAAAATATTCGGAAAATTTTAAAAAATTCTACTTGATCAACTGAAAAATTCAAACTAAATTCAAATTAGACGTGAGATAAAGAGATATTGATACTTTTCCAAGAAAGTAATCCAAAATTAGAAATAAAAAACGACATTTCTCGTCTCCATAAATTAACTACATGTCAAATTAAAGTGAACACAAGATCGTGTAATTATTAGCGTAGAGTGTTCTTAAAATGCTAAAATCGACTAAAGGAACAGTTAACCTCATTGTATTTTCATTTGAGCTAATGTCAACTCTTCTCGCATTACATGAAGGAAACGATGACACTTAGACAAAAACAGTAGATGAGAGACGATGATGAGTAGAAAGTCCTTTCAGAATTACTGAACATCCAAGTCCGCACTATTATACAAAAGAACAAAACGACTAATGTGTGTTGATGACAGAGATATGCTTTATTAAAGATATTTGTGAGAGGGGGAAGAATGTTAAAATCTGTTCGTAAAAAGCCAAAGAAAAGTATGCATTTGACCCACGAATTCATCTACGAATGAGAATTTTTGCTTAAATAACTGAAACAAATGTTTTATTGTTATTATTATGTCATTTTTCATCATATTTCGATTTCTGCATTGGTCTCACTACCAACCAAGTCTGCGGGGAGACCTAAAGCAGGTAGTGGCGTGTTGTTATGACTCCATTTCATGTTTTTCTATCTTCTCTATCATCCCCAGCATTACATAGATAACGTTTTCCTTAGTGTGTGGGCTGTACTTAATAAGACAATTTTTTGTATATCTCTTAAGCTGGGGTTTCCAGGGATTCTTTCAATGTGTTGTTTTGTTCCATTTTTTATCATTCCAAGTGCACCTACTATCACTGGCACAACTCTTGTTTTCAATTTCCACATTTTTTTCTATTTCAATTTCTAGGTCTTTATATTTTGACAGTTTTTCAAATTCCTTGGTTGCTATGTTACAATCCGCTGGACAAGCCATATCAATTAATAGACAAGTTTTCTCCTTCTGGTTTTTAACAATAATGTCTGGCCTGTTTGCTTCAATTTTTCTGTCTGTGTAGATGGTGTAATCCCATAGAATGGTTACATCTTCTATTTCTGTAACCGGTGCTGGATGATGTTCATACCAGTGTTTGTTTACAGCTTTTCCATAATGTTTGCACATTGCCCAATGTAAATATTGCCCAACTCTATCGTGGCGATTTTTATATTGGTTTGGGGCAAGCACAGAACAGCCTGAGATTAGGTGGTCTATTGTTTCTTGGTGTTTATCACAAAACCTGCATTTTGGATCCATATTATTATGCATAATATTTGCCTGAAAGTTTCTCGTGAAAAGACTTTGGTCTTGTGCTGCAAGTATAAATCCTTCAGTTTCAGACTTTAATCCAGATGCACGTAACCATCGATGAGTATTAACTTTGTCAACATTGGATTTATTGGCACGTACTGGATATTGGCCATGCAGAGGTTTGTCTTGCCAGCGCTGTTTCATCTTTTCAAGAGCTTTATCTTTGGCTTTCATTTTCATATTTTTTGCCGCAATAGTTGGTTCTTGGCTACTGTTTTGCTTTTCTACAGAATCTACTAACTGTAATTCTTGTTTGTATTTACTGCCTTCTTTTATTATTGAATATTTTTTCTTTCTTTCTTCATGTTGCCTTACTAATTGTATCATCCAATCCTTTGTTGTTTCTATGTATGTTAGTAAGCCAATAGTTGTTGTCTTGTATGACAATTCCAGCTGAATAAGACCCCTTCCACCTTCTTTACGGGGTATGTATAGACGGTCTACATCAGCCTTTGGGTGATGCATCCTATGCTTAGAAAGAAGCTTTCTTGTTTTAGCATCCATTCGCCTGATGTCGTTTAGAGTCCAGTTTAAGATGTTGAAGCTATATTGGACAACTGGGATTGCAAGGCTATTAATGGCCATAACTCTATTCTGTGAATTTAATTCAGTTTTTAATATCATTCGTAGCCTTCTATAGTACTCTTTACGCACTATTTCTTTCATTTTTTTATGGTGAATGTTTTCGCTCTCATTTACACCTAGGTATTTATAAGCTTCTTCTGGTTTCAATTCTTTTATTGTTACAGCAGGGTCTAGGCTAATTGAGGATGTTTCTTGTATTGATCCACGTAAAACTGTAGCTTTAGCACATTTATTCAAATTAAATTTCATTCCAATGTCTTCGCTGAAGCATTTTACAGTTTGCAGAAGACCTTCCAGCTCATTATCATTCTTAGCATATAACTTTAAGTCATCCATGTAAAATAGATGGCTTATTTTCTTTTGGCCTATTTTATAACCACATTCTGTCTTATTAAGTTGACTGGTTAGTGCTATTAATGATATGCAGAATAGTAAGGGAGATAAAGAATCACCTTGAAATA
The DNA here is from genome assembly GCA_037127315.1 of Ascarosepion bandense. Lineage (NCBI taxonomy): Eukaryota > Metazoa > Mollusca > Cephalopoda > Sepiida > Sepiidae > Ascarosepion > Ascarosepion bandense. Next base: position 2,244,311 of record JBBBDQ010000265.1, read on the forward strand.
TACCTCTTTTGATGTTTATTTCATCAGACTTATAGGTTCCATTTATATGATTGAGGTAAAGGGTTGTTTTCCATATAGACATGCACTGTTTGATGAAATTGAGGATGACGGGCGATATCTTGTATATATTTAAAGTCTTTAAAATCCATTCATGTGGCACACTATCGAATGCCTTTCGGTAGTCTATCCAGGCAGTACTAAGATTTTTCTTTGTCTTGTAGCAGTTTTCCAGGATCATTTTGTTAATTAGCAATTGGTCTTTACAGCCATAACAGCCACGTTTGCACCCTTTTTGTTCAAGCGGTATCATGTCATTTCTTTCTAAGAATAAATATGTTTGTTTTGTTAAAATAGATGTTAGTAGTTTATATGTTGTCGGAAGACATGTAATTGGTCTGTAGTTTTTCGGGTTGTTTGTGTCACCATTCTTGGGTAGAAGAAATGTAATTCCTTTTGTCATCCATGCAGGAATTTTAGTGGGATCGTCAACCATTTCTTGGAGTTCTTTGGCTATTTTTTTATGTGCTGCATTTAAATAATATAGCCAAAAGTTAGGAATTTTATCTATACCTGGAGTTTTCCAATTGTGTGCTTTTTTTAGTGCAAATTTAACATCATCTTCTGTAATTCCAGACCATGTCTGTTCGGGTTTATTCTTCATTCGTTCTATCTCCTGCGTAATCCAATGTACTTCCTTGCTAGGTTCTTTAGGGCAAGCCCATATCTTTTCCCAGAACTGTGTGACTTCTTCCATTCTGGGGGGTACTGTCACTTCAATTCTTTTTTTACCTATTTCCCTGTAAAATCTCTTTGTATCAGTCTGAAAGATCTTGTTTTGTCTGTAAAATTTTGCTCTTTTTTCATAGCGTCTTATTCTTTGAGCCTTCAGTTGGATTTTTTGCTTTATTTTTTCTTTATTTGATAAGACGTCATTTTCATTCCTGATGTTATATTTTTTTTCGGCTCTTAATACTTGATCGTTTCTTTGCTTTAAAATTTGAAGTTAAAATTGAACAAAGTACTCAGTTTTAATACAAATAACAGGGGCTTTTTGTGGGAGAAAGGGGCATTTTTTACAAAGTTTGTTTCTTTATTATCATTGGGGCAATTTTTAAAAATTGATGGACATGCATAACTTGTTCTTCAAGGCACTCGCTGATAAACTGTAACAGAACGCATCACAGTATTCCGTAACTCTACTGGCTACAGAATAAATATTTTCTGTTGATAAACAAAGCTAAGAACATCATTAAATGTTTTTTCTTACAAAACTTAAATATCATATGAGACTTTTTTAATCGTATCACCCCAAGCAAGGCAGTAACGCCACTAATGTGCAGGAGGCTACATAAGAGTAAAAAGATTAGGGGGCTACATTTATTATGTATTGCTAGTTTACCCAATAAAAACCTAAGATGACGAGGTATGGAACAGGATGACAAGATGTGCGTCTATAAAATTCTTCTTCGGAAAAGAGATTAAGTAATATTAGCGGAACGCGTGGAATTTCCACGGAAGGGTAATTATAATTTCCTGTAAAAATTTTAATTTGTCATACTACAAATGATAGTAACATCTTCAAACATAAAGGTATTTGATAATAAAATAACGATAACACAGAGTGTAATTTTATTAAAATATCTATACAAGCAATGTCCATAGAAGCTACATTACTGTAATCTCATATTATATTAAGAGGCGTATGCACAGACCATAACCAAAATACTGTATGCTGTTTTGTGAAAAATTTTGAAAGAGAAAATGTTTTTTTTATTACTGAAAAATCAATTGTAAACATAAAAGACCAACTAAGTAATGGCTAAGTGTGTATAGGCCAGAAATTAGGTCGCGAGATACGACATCAAACCTACCTATTTTTACTCTATTGTACGGTACACACACATAAATACACACACAATTACTGCTACAACCACCAGATTAAGCTGCTACTGCTACAGTAATGCTATAGGCTCTCTCCTTCTACTCTCTCACTCTTTACTACCCTTCCATTTGGAAAAGGTGAGAGAAAAGCTGAGGAGAGTAGCGTTTATAAAAAGATAGAGGGGAAGGAAAAGCTCTAGAGAGTAAATGTGTTATCTTTCTTCAGTGGTGTAACGGACGAAGAAACTAAGTAACTAAGGAAGGAACAAGCAGAATTATTATATGATTACATACTGCGAACGTTATCACTGAATTGATCACTTGAAAAAAATAAACATCGGAAATGCAAACTAAAATTTGTAGTTAAACCAAGCTACAGATATAAACACTGAATGTCTGAAAAGTAACAAGAATTATCGACTTCTAACGGATTTAGATGAGAATTGACTTTCTGTGGCACATTTATTTTATCCATCCCTTGCGTTTATTTTGTATTTTTTAGCAACAATTTCTTTAATATCGACATTCTCTTTAATATCGTCAATTGAATCGGTTTCCTTAACTAGATTGTTTGACTTTATCGCAAAGTGTATCTTTTGATATTCACTTTTATTTTCAGATTAAGACTTTATGTAACTTGCTTGACACTGAACATCCTTATAAAGCATCATCTTCGATGGTTGCAGTTACGGTCGAATGCCCCAAAGAATTGGTGTTCAACTTTCTAATATAAATGACTTCCTCTCTTAGAAAGATTATATGAAAGTTTTATTCATTTCTGCATTTTTCGCGAAAAATGTATTTGATATTTTTAGTGATGATTATTTTGATTCGATCAATTCGATAATATTGTAAGAAATGCTGGGTACCGTGTGCCTATGAAATGATTAAATTAATGCGATTAGCAAATCGAACGATTGCTTTAAAGCCTGCTCTTAATATTTCACGGACTGTTTTAATCTTCATTCGTATATATAGTGACTTATTTTAGCAAGCTGTAATTAAAACACTTTTTAATACTTAAAAATTATTTTTCAAGATTCTAACACGTCATGCAGTTACTTTAACTTTCGTTTGATGACTACATTTAAGAGACAACAAATATCTTCTACCCCTGTTCTGAACCTTGAAGCCATAACTTACATGACAGCATAAAGAATTAATTTGCAGGAAGTGTTTCACGGCATTGCATATAATTAGGAAATCAGAAATGTCTTTTTTCTTAATATAATACAATCTGAATTCATGAATTTTATTACTCAATTCAGTCAGCTAAGTGCCACACGTGATACACGCTTTGGGCGATCATGTCTCGAAAGAGACATGACTGACGCAGAAGATTATTCCGCAGTAGGTTGCCATTGCTTTCTGCGATAGAATGGTTGCGAGCCCAGGCTATAGAACCTAATCTGTTCTATTATTTAACCCATAACTGGAGAGAAGAGACGGATTAATACCTTTCCCAAGGTTATTTGTGCGTAAGTGAATGCAAGGAATTCAACTGAAATTAATTAATTAAAATAATTAAAATAATTAATTTATTTTGTTCAAGAAACCTTCTATATCCTTGATACAATTATTATCTTGGTTACACATTTTATCTTGGCTAAGTCCTTATTACAGGTTCGCTGTGATGCAATGAATATTGGCTCGGAGAGAGCCGAGTCCCAATTTTGGATGAATTTGATGCATTTACTTCCACAAAAATACACTTGCGAAAAGTATTAATGCATCACTTCTCCCTCCAACTATGGGCTAAATAGCAGGATATATTTTCTTGGTTGGCAACTAGTTTACATCAGAAAGAAATGGCAACCTTCTGCAGGAAAATCTTCTGCCTAGTCAGTCATTGATCGAATGAGCGAAGCGTGTATCACGTATGGCACTTAACTGAATTACATGGACTTTGGTATGCATCTTACTTTTTTGTGTGTATATTTATTTAATATACGCACTTTTTTCCAAACTTAGAAATTACCTTTTTCTCTATGAATAAACTTGTTTACTATATGCTGACCATTTATATGGTTAATGAAAACAAAGGTTATTAATTTAATTGCCAAGGAGTTCACGTCAACAAATGAGAGCCCATTAAAATCTGTGAATGCGTCAAGACATGGAAATCTCACATCTTTTTTCATTAATCAACGATTTCTACGTTTGCAACTTTCTTAGTTCTTCCATGTTTATTATTTTCCACTTTTCTTTCTAAATGTTTTTCTTCATTTGATTTCTCATCTTACTCTTCTCACTCCCCATTTCTTATTATTTTGAGCAGAAAGTCAAAGGCAAGACTGATGACAGTATCTTGTTTCCGTCAATCTTTTAAGCGCAAAACCAAAATGGCGCCGGTAGGAAAATACGCAGCACCATCAGACATTAAACAACACACCCTTATTATCTTTATAATAACATTGTTATTGTTGTTACTTCTTTTTAGATCGTGGTTTCTTCTTATTGTTCTCTTTCTTCTGGTTTTTATCTTTCTTTACTTAGAATCTTTGATTATTATTATTTTTATTATTATAACTTCGCATTTCTATTAGTCGTTCTTCTCGCTCCCATTCTCGTCTCTGTTGCTATTCAGACAAACACGATCAGCGCCGGTTATAATCACCGTCAACTAAAGTGCATTTAATACATCTATCACTTTCGCCTGATCGCAGCTTCGGCAATAAGAATGATTAATAATTCATGTACAACAGATAAGAAGAGAATATATACAGGAAAAATGGTATAGTAATTTTAAGGGAACACAAAACCATTTCTTAAGACTTAAAATATTTTCACTTCATATTATATATATCTGCTGACCTTGAGACGGATCTACATTCTGTGGTGAATTAGGGTAGGAAGTGGCTTGTCAATTTCACTGCGTCTAAGACCAAGCTGTTGTCTGTCAATCATTACAGGCAACCTCTCCTGCCTCTCATAAGCATGGACCAAGCGAGTCTCCCTGAGAGTAATACACTGCGCCTTCTCGGCCTTACCCTCTCCTCTGATCTCAAATGGAACCACTACACCGAGTCCATAGCTAAATTCACTGCTAAGAATGTTGGGTCACTGTGTAGGGCCAGGATGTTCTTCCCGCCTGAATCCATCCTGCATATATACAAATCAACCATTAGTCCGTGCATGGAATACTGCTGCCATATATGGTCAGGCGCCCCTGCTGTTCATCTCAGTGTTCTTGACAGGCTCCAAAGGAGAATCAGCAATGTGATAGGCACCGACTTGGCGGCTAGACTACAACCACTTCCCCACCAACGAGATGTGGACTCCCTTTGTCTGTTCTATAAATGCTTTCATGGCTTCTGCTCCAACGAACTCAAGTCACTGGTGCCTCTGCAACAGGTGTTTACTCGTGCAACGAGATTGGCAACTGGGTCCCACCTATTCACAGTTAGATTAACCAAATGCAGACGACAATTCTACTGCTGCAGCTTATTTTCTCGCACTTCCCGCCTGTGGAATTCGCTTCCATATTCTTGCTTTCCTGACAGCTACAACCTCCAGAAATTTAAATGCAATGTCAATACTCATCTCTTAACCACTTGACTCTAGTTCTTTCTTCACCGCCCTGTATATCCTTTCCTTTCTCTCCACCTTTGCAACTGTCATCACACCTGTATTCCCATCCTTCTCTTGCTCCTTTCCAACTGGTTCGGCTTCCTCTTCACTCTCTTCTATTTAATCTTTTTACTCTTATGTAGCTCCCTGCACATCAGTGGCGTTACCGCCTTGTTCGGGGTGATACGATTCAAATATATATATATATATATATATATAAATATATTTATATATATATATATATATATATATATATATATATATATAAGTGATTTTACCTTTTTTTCAAACAGGGATTTTTTCGCATGATAGGAATTTTCAAAAAACCGAAAAACTTTCAAAATCAGGTTCAAGTTATTTAAGGATCTTAGAAAACTTTCGTCCATGCTTGTATGATCCTGGTATCTATTTATGGGTATGATTACATTTGGATATAATTTCTTATCTTTCATTTAATTAGTATCTTTTTTTCGTTCTGGGGACAACATAACAGCTAATTTTTCCCTCCTAGCACAATCTGCATACGTCACCGCCGTTATATGGTTTGGCTATTGATGGACCAAATATTATATATTAATTATGACTAAAAACTAACTATAAATATATATGTATATATAGTTTTTAAATAAAAAAATGGTTTATCATTTATTCGATTTATTAAACCAACATCAAATTATGATGAAAATTTTGTCTTCATTTAATGAAGCCATTTTAAGTAATACTTTTTATGCTGGTCTTACAAGCCATTAGTTAGTTTTATTAAGTAAATTGTTGTCTTACTGAAACACATTACTGTCAAATTATGATGAAAATTTTGTCTTCATTTAATGAAGCCATTTTAAGTAATACAGGTTATGTTGGTCTTACAAGCCATTAGCTAGTTTTATTAAGTAAATTGTTGTCTTACTGAAACACACTACTTTATTGTATCTTTAAAGCCTTTACTGATGCAAATAGTGACGTGTTTAATATACTAATAATATTTCGATTCTTTCTTCTATAGTGAGTTATCCGTTATGATGAAGTGTATGTGTGTTGTAACAGATTAGTTTGATTTGGCCTTGTTAGTAGATAGAGGGGTACAAAACAAGAAAAACAAAATATATATAAGAGGGGTACAAAACAAGAAAAACAAATTATATATATATATCAGTTATGGTTTTTACAAATAAAAGTAATGTCTTTTGGTAGGTACAAGGTCGTTAAAAATGTTCATAGTAGTAGTTGCTGAAAGAGTTTATGCTCACGTATATATATATATATATATATATATATATATATATATATATATATATATATGTATGTGTGTTTGTTAGAAGTGTCTCTTAACTAGATAAAAAGGCCATTACATTTTGGATTAAAAAACACCCAGAAATACTTTCCACAAGCTTCACAAAAGAATTTATTATACAGAGTATAGAACTAATTTTGTGACAACAATTCATTACAATTTAACAACCAAAATTATATGCAAACAGCAATCAATCTATCTATCTATCTATCTATCTATCTATCTATCTATCTGAATCTGTTCATATATATCTATCTTAATCTGTTCATATCTGTTTCTCTCTCTCTCTCTCTCTCTCTATATATATATATATATATATATATATATATAGAAGAAAAAGTGCGAGAAGCCGTAAACATTTTGTTTAAAGTGTACGTAGATATATTGTCATTATTATTATTATTATTATTATTATTATTATTATTATTACTTGTTGTTTGCATGATATAATAAGTGTCCATAATGATATTTGTGTCGCTACATGTGTTTCGAGTCCAAAGTTAGCTCTCTTCACGCGAGTGACTTTACATATCGAGATCCGTTTGTCTTTTTGATAACCGACATATCGTGTATATATAGATAAGTGGTCGGTGAGTATGTCAGAAAGTTCATATGCGGGCGTATTTGCTTTTGTTTTTGTTTTTTACACTCGCTCGTTAAATCTATATTGTTTTGGGAATCATTCATTCTTTGTTGGCCAGAGTTTATTTTACACTGACTTGTGAAATTTTATTTTGTCTTTATACTTCAAAATTGTTGTCAGGTATTTTGATTCAATTCTACGAGTCATCTAGTTCTTATTGGAATATTATTTTTGCAATGGTTTGCGAAATTTTTATTTATTTTTTTAACGCTTTCGAATTTAGTGTGTCTGTGTGTGTGTCTTAGTTTTTTCATGCTGTTTTGATGAGGGAAGGCTTGTATTTTTTATAAATATTTTGTTGTGCATCATAAGTGTGTCATAATCTGTAGATAGACATTACTCTGAAGTTAAATCTACTACATTGTTGGGAAACGTACAATATCCTGTTGTTGGCTAGTTTACTGTTACTTCTGTGCAAGGCTACTCTTTTATTCAGGCCTTGTGTCATCCCCACGTATATTTTTGCGAATTCATTGCATTTTAGAGAAAAATTATGTTTTTAGAGTTGCAGCTCAGATTTGTTTATATTTCGAATGTAGATGTGCTTTCGAACTTGAAGTGGTTTCCTTTATTATTACATTGCATAGCAGACGTCTTTTTTGTGGTATTTTATGATCCCCTGTGTTGTGTATTGCTTGAATTTCGATGAGGTATATTTTTTAATTTTTTAAATCATTTTTGTTGAGTAATTCTATGTGTCTTTTTATGTTTCTAAATAATTCTGGTTTGCTTTTGTTGTGTGTGGAGACGTATGCCAAAATGCTTTCTTCTTTTTCATGTTTTTTTTTTAATTCCGGAAAGATTCTAAAGGTATTTCTTCTGTCACAGGAATCTCTTGTTTATTCGTGGAGTGGGGTATCCTCTTATTTGTAGTGTTTTTCATAGTTCTTCTAGGTGTATTTTACGAAGGGTAAATTCATCGTCTAGAGAGGGATGGATTTTAGACAACTTTTAGGGTGGGGACTCTTGATATGGAGGTATTGTTGGGTGTCTGTGTGTTTATGGTAAATGTCTGTGATGATGTGATTGTTTTTGTTTTTCATGAGTATGTCTAGGAATAGCAATCCATTATAGCTTTATTCTAGTGTGAACATAATTTTGGGGTGCAAGTTTTGGATAAGATTGTGTAGTTTATTTATGTCTCCCCATGTTGATCTTCAAAAGATAAAATACTCATCTAGATATCTCTTCCGTGATTTAGTGAATTCTGTTTTTATGTCTTTCCCATATTTAGATCCTATTTGGTTGTATAGATTTTCTTCTAGATATGCTAGTGTGAGTGTTGCATATGTCTGTGCCATTTTTGTTACCATCGCAGTACCTGTTGTTTGAATATAATTTTGGTTGTTAAACTGGAATGAATTGTTGCCCAAAAATAGTTTTATACTCTGTATAATAAATTTTTTTGTGAAGCTTGTGGGAAGTATTTCTGGGTGTTTTCAATCCAAAATGTAATGGCCTGTTTACCTATTTCATGGGGTATGTTGCTGTACAGGCAGTTCACGTCACATGTTACCATGAGTGTACCTGGGTCTACTTTTTGTGGTATGAAGCTTAGAAAATGTATGCTGTCTCTGATGTGGCTTTTTATTTTTGTGGTGTATGGTTGTAATATTTTATCTATTAGGTTGCTCAGTCTGCTTGTTGGGCAGGCTGGCCCTGCTACAATGGGTCTGAATTTTAAATCACAAGGGTTTGGGGTGTGAATATATTCAGATATATGTTCCTGGATAGCTGCTTTAATCGGGTTTGATTTATGTATCTTTGGGAGTCTGTAAAAACTGCTGGTTTTTAAATAAAGTCTGTAAGAAAATATTTTTCTTTTTTCGTTATTATTCTACTGCGTGTAAAGCAGAGTTTTTTAAGCACTGTTTTCATCTATTTTATGGTTGATTAATCTGTACTTAATACGTTTAATTTATTTTTTTCCTTATTCATATTCTCAATTTGACTAAACCTCAATTTTTTCCTGCTTGTGTGTATTGTAAAAAATCACAGTCAATCGCTCAGACATCGTGACCAAAGACCACAAAACAGAAGGTGCATTCTTATTGATATGGCAATTTTTGAAGATTGTAATGTGTCTTTGAATATCTTCAAAAAATAAAAACTATCAACATACATCTCACAAATATGGCACATAGAGATATCAATAATTCCAGTTGATTGAAAAAGATTCCAATAGATGCATTGAAAGAATTCCTGCTTGACATTCACACCGGAAGTTCTAATACTAACATTTCGGAGAGTTTGTGTGCAGAGGATTCGAAAAGAGTTGGCTGAGTCTAATGGTAATTACGAAGGTGTTTGGAGTGATCACTTGTGATGGTGAGATTATACCTCTATTCATCTTGTCTTAATTCTTTGTAGGTTATTTAAATACATAAATTATTTTAGATTATATTTTTTAGATAACAGTGATTAAAGGATACAATTATTACTAATTAACCTATATCTAGGGGAGATGTGAATTCAAATATAAACATATAAATGCATCCTCGTAACTCTAGCGCTACTAACTCGCAAATTATATTTTCTTTCAATTTATCCTGCGGGATGTGCGTTGTGGTACAGTGGGTATCGACTCCGAACGAGAGATCGGGGTGCGGAATTTAGAATTCCTGTTGAATTCCTTACATTCACTTACGCGCAAATACCCTTGGGAAAGGTATTAATTCGTCTCTTCCCTACAGTTATGAGGTTAAATAATAGATTGGATTCTATAGCCTTGGCTGGCAACCATTCTACGGCAGAAAGCAATGGAAACCTACTGCGGGATAATCTTCTGCCCACTCAGTCATGTCTCTTTCGAGACATGATCGCCCAACGCGTGTATCACGTATGGCACTCAACTGACTGATCCTGAATGACTATTAAAAGTAGGCACTAATGTGCTGTTACTTCATTGTTTCTGAACGTGAGTTCGTGAGAAAAACGAAAATAATTGGTTTGAAAACTATTGACTATGAAGTTAGAATTTTTATCTTTGCTAAACAAAATCCATGGTTTACGAAAACTTTGGTAAGAATATGGTTTTACATTATTTAGGAATTTCTTGCACAAATCAGAATGATATGACTGTTCTTTTAAATTTCAGCAAATTCTTTTATTTCCCAAGAACAAAACATTACATAATCAAAGATAGAAAACATGCTATTTATTTTCAGCCTATAACTCAAGCCACAAACGACTCAAAAAATAAATTTGCAACTACCTTCCAAGATAAAATTATCAAATTCGCACCGTTATTGCAGTTAAAATTACCAAAAGCAAACAAAAGTAAACGAAAAGAATATCGTTAAGTTTTATCCTCGGAGAAACAACGTCGAACCACGGCAAAACTGAAATTTGTGTCGTGTATTTGTCATTTTTTTTCATTGGTAACACTTCTTTAGTATCAAATACAAACTGGACTCGTGATTGCAATAATTTACGTCATTATGGGAGCCTGAAATTAAATAAACGTTTGTGCGGTTGCACGCGCGGACACACACACACACACACACACACACACACACACACACACACACATATATATGGTTCGAATCTTGCCTGAGAGCCCATATTTTTCTTGCGTAAGATTTCTCGAATATTCAGGCCGGTAGAAGAAAATATTATACTGTTTAAGAAATAAACAGATCGTCAATTCAAATATACGTGTATCAACAAAAAATAATGTCTAAGATTATATATATATATATATATATGTGTGTGTGTGTGTGTGTGTGTGTGTGTGTGTGTGTGTGTGTGTGTGTGTGTGCACGCGCGTTTAAATTATTTTCAGATAAAGTGTATCTGCGAAGGAACAAAAAGAGACAAGAGGAAAATCTATTTTTAGCCCAGGGACTTTATCAAAACATTTACCTTGATAAATTCCCTCACAAGACGAAACATATCGGCTAAGAATTTTTTTCATCTTGTTGTTTTATTCATTCATATATATATATATATATATATATATATATAGTGTTGAGTTGACCACTTTTTATAATTTTGGGTTGAAAAAAAGAAAGAGGTAAAAGGAAGAACCAGCTCATACAACAATCACCAAACGGAAGAAATGACACCTCAAGCCCATAAATATAATACAAGAGCAACCCACACGCATACATGGATACACTTAATCATGGCTAAAAAAGATTTAAACGAGCATATATACTGACAGTAAAAAATGGTCGACCCAACAAAGTAAAAAGAGGTCAATTCAAATGGTAAAACGTGTGCATCTCAATTTAAAGCATTTAAACAGATATATACTTAAGCACGGTAAAAAGAATTCAGTACAATAAAAATGCAAGTAACCACCTGCAAGTCCTACACCACTTAAGAAACAACATCCATCAAGGAAAGAGAATCTCTTACATAAGAACAGATCCCTTACGTAATAACAAATTTCGCCAAATAACAAATCCCTTACATAATAAAAAAAATACAGCAAATCTCATATAATTACGAAAAATATTGCCAAACAGCAGCAGAAAAGCAAAACCCCTGAAGAATGAAGACATCACAATTATTTCTCCCTTAATCTTCAAAGTCAGCAGGGCTGAATAATACTACTCAGTTAAGTGACAAACTTCTGTACAATATATATATATATATGTATATATATATATATATATATATATATATATGTGTGTGTGTGTGTGTGTGTGTGTGTGTGTGTGTGTGTGTGTAATCGCCGACTGACGCCAATTCGGTCGGGTTTCAATCCTGGGTTAGCAAGCCACCGGAGTTTAACCCGTACTGATGAGCTGTAATACAGCGAAACAGATCTGTCTGTGGATGACTATATATATATATATATATACAAATATATACCGTTAGTAAATTTGACAAGTTTTGCTACTTTTATGGTTGCATCATCATAATTCTCTTCGGGTAGAAGAATCTCCAAAAGTCACCTCACCTGATGAAGCTATAATAAAAATATCGAAACATGCCAAAATGTATAAGCATTTTCCTAATTTGCGTCATCTGAAACCATTCGCGTGAACAGTGTTTAGAATGCCGCAGCCGTCCAAATATTTGACGCTTCAAATCTAAATAACCACGACGTCTTGGCTCAACAATATTATCAATAAAATTATTGAACTAAAATAAAATATTTCTTTATTAACAACAACAGGGCACTAACATTTTAAACGCTTTGTAGATTGAGAATGCCTTAGTTTTGGTAGCCTTTCTTATTTGCTTTTTCCCTATTTGAAAATTAACAATGCTGATAAATAGAAGTTGTAAGATTGTGTTGCTTTGATCTTCTGGGAGTAGAGGATCATTTTCTTTCTTTTAAATATCATTGGAATTCCTGGCTATGCCGATTACGATATCAGTCATGATTTATATTTAATATATGAGAGACACAATCGGATGAATTTTAATCTGACACATTTGCAGATAAACTCCCTGAAATCGAGCTTATTATCAATTGCTTTCCAGAGAAATGCACTTTCTGACGCTATTCAGGTGAGCCTTCCCGATGTAACCATGTACGTAATAGAAATTCGCGTGGGTCGCTATGCACTTACAAACATATTTCTGCTTCTGTGAGCGCATTGCCATGTGTGAAGTATCAGGCGAATTCGAGCTTCTGAAATGACGAGAGGAATGGAATTTCTTCGCTTACGTATTTAGAAGTGAACCGTCGAATCTCTTCAATTTCGTTCCTTCTTGCATTGGCTGTTCTGAATTTATCTTTCCTACGAATTGTAGGATATAATTTCACGCTTTTCAACTCAAGATGTGTGATTTGACCGAAATTCTTCTCAAACATACGTCGGAACTGGTCAGAACCGCAAATTTCTACACTGATATTTGTGCGATTCCAAAAAGTTTGGCACAAGGATGTATTCAAGGTTTTGAGAAACTGGCGTATTAATCAGTGGTAAATTTTACAAATAATTTATCAGTTTGCTATGTATGCTAAAGATGGAATAACAATCCACAGTTCGTAGCATTTATCTTTTAAAAGTGCTCAATACGTAGTAGAGCAATATTTATAGTAATATTTTTATTATTGGAATTTATATTAAAAACCTTTTTACCGCTGCACAAGAACTGTCGTGTTTCGGTACTATCAATAATACTTCATCAGGCGAATTCAGAAATCGCTGGATGAGATATAATTGTACTATTAATAGTACCGAAACACGACAGCTCTTGTGTAGCGGTGAAAAATGTTTTTATTATATATATATATATATATATATATATATATATATATATATATATATATATATATTATTTGGGCACCTCGGCGTGGTGTAATGGTTAGTAAGCTACGCTCGTCTAGCTAGAATCATTATAACTGAGTAGTCAGTACAAGTCCTTCTTCATTTGTATTGTTCTTTCAGAGAGCATCCAAATCATAAATATAGCGTTCTTTGTTCCAGTGTCTTTGACGAACCCGCACTGTTCTTGTCCTATCTCTGGCCTGATTCTGCTTCTTGCTCTATTCATCAGTTTTTTAATATGACTCATTAAGCATATAATTTGGTGTAGTTCACACTCGTTTTCACCTGGCTTCTTAGGCAGGGCCATGAAAATAGACTAGCATAGGTCGTCTGGTATTATACCATTATTATAAATTCCATTTATTATTTTTGTAATTTTCTCTATGCTGAATTCTTCCAGGGCTATCAGCAGCTCTATTACAATGTTGCCTGGAACAGCTGCTTTGTTTCAATTCAGTTTGGACATTGCAGCTTCCACTTCGGACTTTAATATTTCCAGTCCGTCCTCATCTTTGTGTATTATCGGTTGCTCTATATAATCCATCGCTAAGGATGCAGGTAAAATTTTCAGCTCCCGATATCGCGTAAGTAGATACCTGACTTCTTCTATCGTCTACGTTTAAAGAGCCAAGTCAGGACAAAATGTGGTACTATTGCCCCATTTTGGTAGGAGTTGCCCAGTCAGCATTTTCCAGTCTTGACAGAGTGTATCAGCGTGACGAATCATTGTTGGTGACGAACTATTCTTCAACCTTCAACTTTTCTCTTACAGGAGGAATGTAGACAAAAACCAACATTTCTTCTGTATTTCATGAATAAGAAGTGAGTTCCACTCGAAAATCTTCTTCCTACGAACCACTACTCTGTGAAACAGACTCCCAAGCGGATGCTTTCATGATCATTACAATCTTGACCTGTTCAAGTCGAGATGTAAATTTTATCCTCCCATCCCTATAAACTACACCATAACGCAACTCGTTATCTTCAGATCTCTCGGGCCTTTTACAGGGAGAAAATTAATGTAAAGTACATAAAATATGGCAAATATGTATTTAAAGTTTGTGTTAAAACTAAAATTGGTTGTTGGATATATGAAATATCTTTTTATTAAATAAAAAATAAAAACGTCTATTAACAGTTCATTATCATTAACTTATATGTCTATGTTTATTCGTATATTAAATATAAGATTTAACAATAATTTTATACAAGTTCGCAATATCAAATTCATATGGTAGAAATATCAAAACTCTTGGATTTTTCAGATAATATTACGGCATTTCGTTTATCTATTTCAAAATAAATTATGATGTAGATGCTTATTTCTGAAATATTTGATTCTCATTGAAGAGAGAGTTTTCTGATAACGGATCATAGAATTACGTATTTTGAGAAGGTTTAAAATAACCATGCATTTGATTTGCAACTTAATAAGTTTACATCTGTCTGTCTGCCTCTATGTCTGTCTCCCTCCCTTCCTCCCCCACCTCTCTCTCTCTCTCTCTCTCTCTCTCTCTCTCTCTATATATATATATATATATATATATATATATATATATATATATATACTGTACAAATAGATATTTTTCTTAAATTATTGATATTGAATACAAAATTGAATGAAAAGTGCTGAACAATTAAAAATAAAACTTGTCGAACTTTTTTTAAAAAACGCAATATTTACATAATAGGAGTTAAAGTATAATTAAATATATAAATTAAAAGGAAAATTTTAAGTAACAGAAATTTAAAAATAAAATGGTGAAGTTTTCAATTCGACTGTCCTTTTGTCAAAGTTAAAAAGAAAAAAGAAAGAAAAGTTGAAAGAGTAAATATAAAAAAATACATATAAAAAGAAAGAAGGCTTAAAACAGAAAAAGAAAGAAAGTAACAAAAAGAAAAATGAAGCAGAAAAAGATGAAAGAAAAAGAAAACATATTGAACAAGTAAATGATGTCAAAAGGAGTCATAAAACTGAGAAATAAATCAAGAAAGAAAGAAATACGATAAAAAAGAAAGAAAAAAAGAACGAAAATTAAAAAAAGTAAATAATATAAAATACAAAGAAGGTGTAAAAATGAGAAAGAAAAAAGAAAGAAGAGCGTAAAACTGACAAAAAAAGGAAAGAAAAAGTGAAAGTGTCAATGCCATAAAAAGAAAAAAAGGCTTAAAACTTAAAAAGACAGAAAAAAGTAAGAAAAAAGTAAGAAAAAAAGAGAGAAAGATAAAAAATGAAAAATTGAAAGTACAACTGATTAAAAAAAATTGATACGTAAATTTAAGAAAAAAAGAGAAAATCAAAATAAGGAAAAATAAAAACAAAAGAAATTGACAGAGTGATGATGTAAAAAAGAATGAAGACGTAAAACTTAGTAAGAAGGAAATAAGAAAAAAGAAAGATGAAAAAAGACAGAATGAAGAAAAAGAAAAAAATTGAATGAGTAAATGATTTATAAAGAAAGAAGTCGTAAAATTAATAAATGAAGAAAAAATGAAGGAAAAAAGAAACAAAAATTGAAAGAGTAAGTGATATAATAAAAGAAGGAAGTCATAAAACTGAGAAAGAAAAAATGTCAGAAGAAATGCGAAAAAGAATCCCTAATGACAGCTAGTGTAAAAGAAAGGAACGCAAAAAAATACAAAAAAAAACTGAAAAAATATGAAAAATGGCGAAATATTTTTTATTTTTTGTTATCAACTAAATGAACGCAGTTATAATTAAATGTCAGCCATAGTTTATTTGCCAAACACCGAAGTCCTACAATTTATTATTAAATTCATTCTGACTTCATTTTCCATTGGAAAATCTGAAGACAAACTCAACCATTTCCTACCTCTCTCTCTCTTTCTCTCTCTCTCACACACATACACTCTCTCTCTTTTTCACACACACACACTCTCTTTCTTTCTCCCTCTTCTTTCTCCTCTCTCTCTCTCTCTACCTGCCCTTTCTTTCCCCCTCTTTCTCTTGCACAAACCCTTGTTCTCTTTTTTTTCCTTCGTTCCCTTCTATAAACTCTTGTTCTATTCTTTGGCCGTTTTCTTTCCCTCGTTTATTCCCACGGTCACACACACTTTTCAACTGACCCTGAAATAATCAATCGATGATGACCCATGTCCCCCAGTAGCAGAAATAGAAATAGAAATGTATAAAACAAAACTTCCCTTTCTGAACTGTAATTGGAATGAATAATGGAGCCTAACGACAGTTAACCAAAATGAACAAATATATTAAGGCAACGTAAAAATGAGCGTTGTACTCCCACCAAGAGGATTAACGCCTTCGATATATTCGTAGATTCATATCTGTAATATACACGACACTTTTTACTATGAAATGAAGGATTAAGAAACGTCATTAAAACCACACGCGCGCGTGTGTGTGTGTGTTTAGTCAGCAAATTTTCTTTTAAACATATCAGATTAAATAAATTGCAAACACTATGCTTACTTATTTATAATAAAATCCGTTCATACTCATGGATAATCTTTCGCGTATGACGATCAAAAGATGGCATGACCATGACATTACGACATTTAAAAAAAATTCCATTTTGGATAATTTTCATGTTCTCATGAACGTTAGCAATTTGTCAACCGTTATATTTGAAGCAGAAAAAATGTACGGTAATTTTTCGCAACACATTTTCCGGTTACATTTATTACTATAACTCACACCCCTGAAGATGATCTCGGAAAGTGGTTGAAAGTAATTGGGTACCTTAAGAAATGAATGAAAATAACATCTATGAACGTTACAGCTCATAAAGATTATCCGTGAGTATGAACGGATTTCATTAAAAATAAGCAAACATATTATCAAGCGTTTCACTGATTCCATGTGTGATGATACTTAAAACACCAGTAGCAGAGTATGTCATCTCTCTCTCTCTCTCTCACACACACACACACACACACACACACACACACACACACACACACATATATATATATATATATATATGTACATAAGCATGCAATGCAGATATAGAAGAATCCAAAGGAGTATCCTGTACATACAGTGGTAGGATAACTCTCTAAGAGAGCTCTAAATATATATGTATATAAAAAGCAAATATGAGAAAAAATTTAGACAAACACGTTATTTCATGGTAAATCGGAAGTGTAGGCCTATTTCAGGCGAACCATCATCAGCTTCTGTCTTTATTGTACAGAAGATTTTACACGAATGAAATTCATATCCCTACCAAAAAAAAAAAAAAAAAAAAAAAAAAAACGGAATAAAAATAAAGATTGCTCGCTTAAAAGAGAAAATTTAAGAAAAAGTACATAATTACATCAGTGCGGCGAATACACACACACATTTATACATAAGCATATATATATATATATATATATATATATATATATATATATATATATATATACGCAACGTATAATCAAAGAGCACGGCTAAGAGCGGATGTCAACTTAAACATACATTATGCAAGTCAGTTAGACTGCTGAGAAGAAGATTTGAAAAGTAAAGAAAGGGGGTTAGGTGAGAGAGAGAGAGAGAGAGAGAGAGATAGCGTTAAAGAGAAAGGGTAAGTATCTTAAAGCGTAAACGAAAAGGGAAAGAAGAAAAAAGAGAGAAATAAATTTAAATTAGAAAGAAAAGATGATAGGAGAAAATGAAAAAAATAAAAATAAAAAAAAACAATAAATTATATATTAACGGTGAAAGGATAAGAAATAAGAGTCTAAAAAAATAAAAATTAAAAATATTTAAGCGATAATAGTTAATCAATCCGTGGTAATCACAAATGCCATCACACCACAATATAATCAAAATTATACTAATTATACGCACATTCAACAAAACAAATATAATACAATATAAAGTTATAGACTAAACTATCGCCCGGTTCACATTCCACCCACATCTATTGAACAGGTGAAGAGGCTCATCCCTTGTTTCTTGTTTAGGATGCAGTTTCCGGTTTTCTCTTTTCCAATCTTTTCACTCTATTTTTTTTTTTTTTTCAATTGGAGTAGATAGACTAAACTATCGCCCGGTTCACACTCAACCCACATCTATTGAACAGGTGAAGAGGCTCATCCCTTGTTTCCTGTTTAGGATGCGGTTTCCGGTTTTCTCTTTTCCAATCTTTTCACTTTTATTTTTTTTCCAATTGGAGTAGATAGACTAAACTATCGCCCGGTTCACACTCCACCCACATCTATTGAACAGGTGAAGAGGCTCATCCCTTGTTTCTTGTTTAGGATGCAGTTTCCGGTTTTCTCTTTTCCAATCTTTTCACTTTTATTTTTTTTCCAATTGGAGTAGATAGACTAAACTATCGCCCGGTTCACACTCCACCCACATCTATTGAACAGGTGAAGAGGCTCATCCCTTGTTTCTTGTTTAGGATGCAGTTTCCGGTTTTCTCTTTTCCAATCTTTTCACTTTTATTTTTTTTCCAATTGGAGTAGATAGACTAAACTATCGCCCGGTTCACACTCCACCCACATCTATTGAACAGGTGAAGAGGCTCATCCCTTGTTTCCTGTTTAGGATGCGGTTTCCGGTTTTCTCTTTTCCAATCTTTTCACTTTTATTTTTTTTCCAATTGGAGTAGATAGACTAAACTATCGCCCGGCTCACACTCCACCCACGTCTACTGAACAGGTGAAGAGGCTCATCCCTTGTTCCCTGTTTATGATGTGGTTTCCGGCTTTCTCTTTTCCATTCTTTTTACCCTTACGTAGCCCCTTGCGCGTCAGTGGCGTTATCGCCTTGCTTGGGGTGATATGATTAAAAAAAAAAAAAAAGTTATGTATGTATGAATGTGAGTGTGTATTCGCCGAACTGATGTAATGATGTAAATTTTCTTAAATTTTCTCTTTTTAAGGGAGCAACTGTTATTTTTATTTCGTTTTTTTTTTGGGGGGGGGGGTCTTTGTGAATTTCATTCGTGTCTATGTTTACATATGTTGACATTACGATATATTTCAGAGCAGAAATGGTTATTTACGTAGAATCAAAAAATATTTTATATGAGGCTTCATTTGACTTCGATTAGACTGTGGAATCATTCGTGTTCGAGTGGTCTAAGATGCACCAGATCAATTGGTAGCTTCTTCCATGTTGATAGGGGTCACAGTTTCAAATCCTGCCGAATGACACACATTTTCGTAACAAAATTTATCGTAAATAATCAAGCCGGTAGAAATAAATATAAAAATATACTGTTTGATTAAAAACAGAATATCTACTGAAATACGAGTATCGATTAAAAATAATGTTAAAAAATAAATCAAATAAGTCGGTTCTTAAAACCATATATATATATATATATGTGTGTGTGTGTGTGTGTGTGTGTGTGTGTGTGTGTGTGTTACGGAAATTAACGAAGAGTAACGAAACTTGGTTATAAACCTGTTATAGGCTGAATTTGACCTCGTTTAGACTGATCGTCATTCGTGGTATAGAGGTCTAAGACGCGCTAGATCACATGGTGGCTTCCCCTATGTGGATAGGGGTCGCAGGTTCGAATCCTGCCAAATGACACACATTTTCGTAATCAAAATTCATCATAAATAATCAGGTCGATAGAAATAAATTTATAATACTGTTTGATTAAAAACAGGATATCTACTTAAATACAAGTATCGATCAGAAATAATGTTCAAACAAATCATTTCATATATATTTATTATAAATTATGTTTTAGAACATGTACATAATTTCTTCTATATATGTCCTCTTCTCTACAATTATATGGCTGTTTCAGTGTTTAGACTCAAACACTTCATCGGGAGAAATAAAGATTTGGAATCATTCTCTGTTTATATTTGGTTCGTTGTTGTTGTGGGGGTTGGTTGGTGTTATTGGTAATTAAGTGAATGTGTCTCTCGTTTTGACCGTTAGACTTTTGAAGAATCTGGTGTTTAAGTGAGAAATTGTTGATTAATGGTATTATCAGTTGGAATGTACGTTTTATCGGTCGGGTATATCTTTTGGTTAGGATTTCTAAGAGGGTGGCGTGTTGATTGGTCATTTTTATGGTTGTCTATCGTTTAATTAGTTGATGTCTGTTGTTAGTGGACCTAATTCATGTATTTATTTTGATCCTGTGTCTAGGTTTTCACTTTGGGGTTTCTTAGATAGTCGTGATAGGGGTGGGTGTTTTTTCTTTCCAATTTTGATTTTTTCGGTATGGAATATTTTTTTATTTTATAGGGTTTTTTTTAAAAATATATTTTTTATTCTATATTCACGTTTGGAGTATTATTGTATTTAGGCGAAGTTATTTCAAGAAATCTAAATTTGTATTTTTTAGGAAGTAAATGCAAATTAGCGTTTTATCAGTTTTTTGTATAAAGTTGTATGTTTAATCTTAATTTTAAGTTTAGAGGGTCGGTTTTTTCTTTTATTCTTTTTTTCAATAAATTATCGTTTGGAATCCTATTTATTTCTTTTAGTTTTTATATAGTTTATTTATTTAGATATTTTTGCGGGCATTAGACTTTAAGGATTTATTACATCGATTTTTTCTGTAGCATTTTTATCTTTTATAATAATAAAAATATCTATTCAAATTTCCAGTACTTTTTTGTGTGATTGTAGGGTTAGATCTTACGTGTGCTTATTTTTTGTATGATATAATTATTCTGAAGTAGTATATTTAATCTTGATTTTGAATATATGAATTTTGATTCTTTTTCAAGTTTGGGAGCCATTTGTTTAATTTTGATTTTTCTAGTACGGAATATTTTTGTATTTAAGTAAGGTTATTGTGTTAAGTAAGGTTATTGGTGTAGGCTTTAGTGATAGACCTTCCATTAAGGATTTATTGGATCGATTTTTTCTATAGCATTTTTTATCTTTTATAATGAGAATATCTAATCAAACTCTTAGTATTTCTTAGCATGATTGTATGGTTAGATCCCTAATGTGCTTGTAGTTTACTGTGGTTTCGTGTCTCTGATTTAAGAGCTTGTTACTATTTATATATTTAAGGATCTCTATTTTTTCTTGAAGGCAAAGAAAGAATGGTTCTTTTGTAGATTTTGCTGTTCTTGCTTTTTTGAGAATTTTCCATTTGACCTTAGGTGTTTTATTTTCGTTTTTTAATTTCCAAAAGTGTTTGGAGAGAGATGTCATGTTTTGTTTTTCTTTGTTATTGAAGGATGAGAGGTGATTGTAAAAGCGCTTTTTAAATACGTTCACGGTATTCCCAATATATGTTTTTTCATATTTAGGATTTTCTAAGGATGAAATCGAACACATATATATCAGAGATTTCATCAGACATTTATTGGCCATGGGGCATTGGTTGGCGTTTCTACAGTTACAGAGGTTGTTATCATGGGCTAGACTCTACAAGTCTATCCCATGATAACAACCTTGTAGAGAAGAGGACATATATAGAAGAAATTATGTACATGTTCTAAAACATAATTTATAATAAATATTCACAGCTCTATATATCATATATCGAGCACTGTTTTAAATTATTATTTTGGACCGAAAAAAATTTTCTCTTTTCTCTCCTCATTCTATACTCACTCGGATATATATATATATATATATGTGTGTGTGTGTGTGTGTATGTGTGTATGTGTGTGTTTTATGTATAAAAATTCAAAATTTATATATATTCATATATATAAATTCGTGTAACGTCCCTACTAACCGGTACTGCAGATAAATGATGAAACATACTTTACGACCGGTATAATGATGATAATGATATATTCGAAGTTTTTATGGTTTCAGCAGAGGGTCTGGACGAAACTACCATCATATCTTTAAAGTGATGTGTAGATATCTTTCCTCTGAACATGTCTCTACCTAGTAACATCTTAATTACATTACCTGTACTTATCGCAAGAAGCTGCAGGATTGAAACTCTAATTTATCTGCTCTGTCTACTCGAACAGAGAACTATCACTGTGAATTCACCGACTGCAGCTTTGATTTACACTCGTTCAACTCAGACAATCAAGATTTTTTTTATGTGTTATTCAAAAAAAAATCCGAACTGAATCTTGATTTCTTTAACACTTTCTAATAAACAAAACTATAAATATCATTAAACATGGGCGGAGAGAGGCTAAGCATTTTCTTACCAGACTTTTAGTATAACTTGAAACTCGATTTTTTCCGTTAACTGCTATGATTGTATGATTAAAAAATAAAAATGATACAAAATCCTAGTGTTCACCTTGTGTGATAAAGTTATCCCATCAGGAAGAAAGAAATGTTTTCAAAATAGAAATGGAATAAAAACACAACGAAATAATTCTATTCAGTGATTTTGTTTAGACAAACATTTGTTTTTTTTATCAACATTTCAGTCGATGCATTCTTCGGTCTTACCTAAGTTCTTGCATGCATTCAATCGAATTGCGCTTGTCATTCCTGCAGCAGGTTTTTCGTCCTATTCTTTTCCTTTCTTTCACACTTCTGTCTGCCTGTAACACTTCTGTCTGCCTGTAACACTTTTGTCTGCCCGTAACACTTTTGTCTGCCTGTAACACTTTCCCGTTATGCAGCTGTTCTTTGTAATGTATATATTCAGTCAGTTAAGTGCCATAAGTAATACACGCTTTGGACGATCATGTCTCGAAAGAGACATGACTGGCTGGGCAGAAGATTATCACGCAGCAGGTTGCTATTGCTTTTTGCAGTAGACTGGTTGCTAGCCAAGGCTATAGAACCCAATCTCTCCTATTATTTAACCCATTACTGGAGGGAAGAGACGGGTTAATACCTTTACCAAGGGTATTTGTGCGTAAGTGAATGCAAGGAATTCAAATGGAATTCGAACTCGCCCCCCCCCCCCCGATTTTGTCGTTCCACTGCACCACAATGCACATACAAATGTATATATTAAATAATTTTAAAAAAATGGCCAGTTATTACAAAGTTCTTGAACAGCTGCGTTTCATCAACTGTCTAATCCACGTGCTGCTAATATTAGTTATGAAGCACAAATGGATTTTATCAATGATGCTTCTCTTCGTGTTTGGAGGTTTTCAACATAATTGTTTATGGACGAAATCTACTGATTTCTAAAATATGTATGATTTTCACTCATCTAGAAAGGGATGAAAGTTCTACTCAGACCAAGAAAATATTGTTTATGGCCAATTGGTGCTGGGAACCGTAGACTAACTTTATGAACAGTCTCGATGAAAACCAATTAAAGATGAACAAAAATAATAGAAGTTCATAATAAATATCCACGTTGAATTTCTCTATAAAACACGCCCCCATTTTCAACTGGAAATATTTAATCTCACTCATTCATCTCTGATGATTATAGCTGAATATTATATTAAAGGAAAGTTTTATTGGGCATATCAATAAATGAATGCGTTTATAGTTTATTGTTAAATACGATGATTTCTTTAATGCGTTTAAATAATTTTTTTTCATATCCTCTCACTTGTTTTACATCCATCCAATACAAGTGATGTACATTTATATCGTCCATCAGCTGATTATCAAATATTTTTTAACAAGTTGAAATAATTGATTATATATTAGTTTCTTTTTTTATATCCAACCTATAAGTTTTACTGCAATACGAAGGAATCAGTGTGTTTTATAATGTATGAAATTTATTTCACTAAAAAAAAAAAGTGCTTAGAAAAAAATCCATCAAGCATCTGATTGAAAGATCGGTGAACCTGTGGCGGAATAAAAGATTAAGAATTAAAGTCATTTTAGAAAAACCCAACTAAAAAATACAAAGTAAAATTGCACACCCGCAAAAGTGATAAAAAAACATTTTGGGAAAACCCAAAATCATGGCAAAATTTCAAAGTCAGTTTGAAAATCAAATTCTGGATCCTGATTGGATACGAAATAAAAAAATGAACGGTGACGTCAGTCAAACGTTTTTCAAACCTAAAACAGAAAGTGCTTCTGGAGCCAGTCACATGACCAGACTTAATTACTTAAGGAGATTCTGTGACCGGTCAACAGTGTCAGATGGGCGCAGCTAGACGAAACTACTAAAATGTAATAAGAGAACTTCAACCGACCCGGACATAGGTCGCGTCACACATTCTTCTTTCTTGTGTGCTGATTTCTTTTACTTCTTCTTCTCCATCCAAAGAAATTCCTACTGAATACATACATACGTACGTACGTACGTACGTACGCATATACGCTTTCAACAATTAATACTACGAACAATTTCTTCAAATCTTGATACCCTTAACATCGAATGAACATGTACCAACCATTACCGCAAATGTGTACCAAGATTTGTATCAATAATTTAAGTTTTTTGTATGATGAGGCTGTTTTTACTTGTGGTCTTCATACATTCTGTTTTTCAAACAATGATAATTTATTTGTCTATACTTCGGAAATGAGGTAGTATTTATATTGTTTACATCGTTCGAACTGTTTTCCTCATCATTATTGCCATGTTTACAACGTTTCAGCCATTGCAACTCCGGCCTACTTCAGGTACTAGAAATTTTGAATCGAACACTTTATTTCGATCATTGAGAGTTGAGGTTAAGAGAGATGACTGCATAGCATCCGGAAGTAGCATCGCGCATATAACGAGAGCGATCTAGCCCAGGGTTCGGTTCAAAATTCCTATCGCCTAAAGAAGGCCGGAGCGTGCAATGGCCGAAACGTAGTAAACATGGCAATGAAGATTAAGACAACGGTCGGAACAATGTAAATACCGACAGTTTATGAACAGTTAAGAGTGATACCAATGTTCAATAAGTAACAAGAGATAATTTATTCAATTTTAACTAAGATGAGTTTTACTCGTTCTACTAATTATTGTATAAAAAGATAAAGAAATCCTCTTCAGAAATAAAACTTTCCAGAATGTTATTACTTTTTACTACTAGAAATTACACAAGAAATCACTCAGCAATTTAGGCGGAAACTATTTCTATAAATGGAATAAGCTTTTCATTACAAATAGCCAGAAGGTAAATATTTCAAAGGCGCCATGTAAAAACGATATATATATATATATATATATATATATATATATATATATATATATATATATATAACATATATATATATATATATATAACATGCAACTAAAAACAAAAGTGAAAATTAAAATAAGATTAAACATCCACGGACCTAGCAGAAAGCAGTTTAGGAGGTATAAACCTACCACTCTTTGCGTGAATTAAGAAAATACCCTAAAATAGATAAATATGAGATTTTGTAACAAGTCATCGTCAGTGTACTAAAAATGAGAGCTGATCTACTCAAATCTACGTCAAGCGGTTGTCTTTCTCACAAGAAGGAAAGTGAAGAGGCTTTAACATGAATAGAACAAAGAAGATTACACTGAGTACATTGATCATGCCTCTTGAGGTCAATGTACTTGAACTTCCTTCTCTCTTGTTAATTGTGAGGAATAACGTTTACGTGTACGAAGTTTTTTACAATTGTTCATTTCTACGATAAGTTCAGTAATAATATATCTATGAAAAAATACATAAACTCCTACAGATTAACAAATTCGAAAAAATATTTTTAAGATATATTTTATGAATAGGATTTTAAGATACGAACAAAAATCTGGTATAAAAATAAAAGGCAAACAAAAGCGACAGATAAAGTAAGCAAATACAATTTTAAAATTCTTTACTGAAATTATGTTACAAAATCAAACCATGACTTTTGCAAAATATTTCATTATCACAAGTGACAACAGAAAAGTCAGGGATATATTTCATAAACCAAGCATGTTTCGCTGACCACATTTAAACCTAATTAAAAAGGACTATTTTCGACGCAACTCGCTCATTATTGCAAAATATATTTAAATTTATAGTTTATCTAGGAAATTCTGGCTGCCATCGAAATTTCAACGTTTGATGATGGAAATAAAGAAACCTCTCATTAATTTTGTATTTGTCGGTTTATTTAAATATTTTTAGACAGTCCGAGAAAATTGATTCAGATCTTTTTATAATCGAAAATATTTTACAGCATTTTTTTTTTACTGGCTCCATTTATGATTTTTTTTTACATCTGAATTGAAGTCTTATGCTAATACATTTTCAATGGTTGTATAACTTCCTACATAATATGGCGAGTGAATTATACTGAGTAATCTTAAACATTACCTGAAATCTAGAACTGAGGTGCATCTTTTAAAATACAAATTAACGATGTTTACTTTATGTTTGATACTTTCTTATAAAAGACAGCCAGAAAGAAAAATCCATTTAGTTAAATGCGACGACCTTTAAGTCTAAACGAGAGAAAATATAATATAATTGTAGCTTTTATTACTTAAGTTCCTGCGTTACTCATAATAAGTTCAGTTAGCAATATTTACAGCAAAAATCAATTATTACGGTTAAAAATAGAATACTTCTCTTTTAATGGATATGAGAAGCAAGAGGTGGTAAATATTGCTAATTAAGGAAAGAAATTTTTATTTCAGCGGCATTTTTAATAGGAATAAATATTTTGGTTTCAAACATTAGGAAAATAGCTTTCGTTTAGGAAATATTTTTGAATCGATTTTATAAATAAAAATGACTTATCTGAGTTATGCCTAATAGATAATATTCATTATCACATCTTTACCTATACGAAGAAAAGATAATTTATTCAAAGTTTTGTTATCATCTGTGAATAGTGAAGTGAGGACAGTGAGACAAAGGGGAAAATTTGTAATCAATGATGTGTCTTGCTAGAGAAAAGCTCAGCTTGATTTTTTGGTTAGCACCTAAAGCTGCTGTAAGATTTTAGTGAAACTGATGACGACAATAAGAACCTAAGTTAATCATTTCTCCGGCAAAACACGTTTTTGATTAAAATTTTCCACTTTGTCTTGCCGTTATCATTTCAAGGGAAGTAATCAAAATTTCTTTTATAATAGTGACTTCCCTTGAAATTTTTGGAATGATTTAATGAGAAAAAGACGAAATTTTTTTTTTCAAAACTAAGGAATTACAAGATGTATAAAGACAAATGACAAAAGTGTTATTCATTTTGTTCTTATAAATACTGATACTATTTGCAATTATAAGCACATAACTTATTCTCTTTCTAGAAATTTCCTATAATTTTAATTATAAGAGCATTTCAAATATAATTCTTTTGTTCTTTAAGAAGGGAATATGACTCAATGAATTTGGAAAATACTTCATTACATTCACTAAGTGCACAATATTCATTGTGCTTATTTCTAGCCTTTGATATGTCTCCACCCCAAATTTTAACACACTGTTTGTATCTCAAATTACTTTTACCTACTAAGTTTAGTGAGGTAACTAATTAATCATCATCATCATCAACTTCTTCTTCTTTGTGCCCTGTCCCTTCAGGACGTAGGTGTTCATGGCTCTCCACTTCTCCCTATCCCTTGTTGCTCTTAGTATCCCTTCTCCTGTTATTCCACTCAATTCCAAGTCTACCATCCATCTGCTCAAGTCCATCGCTGCTGTCCCTTATCCTTCTCCCTCTCTATCCGTCCTGTGAGCATTATGTTCTCCAAGCCCTCCTTCCTCATTACATATCCCCAAAAATTCAGCTGTCTTTTTCTGATGTTGAGTATCAGTTCCCTTTTTGTCTCCATCCTCTCCAAAACTCGTCATTGCTCGTATGTTCCGTCCATGGTATATTCGGCATCACATTTCAGTTGCTTATGTCTTTCCTTATCTTTGATAAAATTGTCCAGCATTCGCTGCCGTATTGAAGGACAGATATCACCTGACAATCAAGTACTCGCTTCTTCGTTTCCAGTGAAATTTCACTGTCTCTTAGCACTTTACTCAAATTGTAGAATGCATCCTTGGCCATGCCAATACGCATTCGGGTCTCAGTATCGCACTTTCCGTCCTCTGTTAGAACACTTCCCAGGTATTTGAATTTCTGTACTTGGCTGATTTCCCCAACTTGTAGTTAACATTTTGGGCCCACTTTCTACTGATGACGATACATTCAGTTTTCTTTGTGTTTTATTCGTAGTCCTTTGTTTTTGCTTTCTTTAACTACTTCCTGTGGAAGGTCTTGTAGTTTCTTTCTTGTATTTGCTACGGCACTGTATCAGCTGACTATCTAATATTGTTCAGATTGTGGCCACCAATGACGAATTCTGGCAAGACTTCTGAAGTGCTCAGAACAGTCTCATTGTATAGGTTGAATCGATCTGATGAGAATACACATCCTTGCTTTACACCTCTTTCAATATTTTGTGAACTTACTGAACTTGTTTCATGTCCGTATGTAGGCAGTTTGCTGCCAGTAAAAGTTCTCAATTACTCTTAGGTAAATTTCAAATATGTCAAGGTAGCCAAGCGTCTCTATTAAGTCTTTGTAGCGTACTTTGTTGAATGCCTTTGCGTAGTCGATGAAACACATTTACATCCCCTATTCTTTTGCCGTTTCTGATAACACTCTCAGCATAAATATCGCGTTCCTTGTTCCAGTGTCCTTAATGAAATCGCACTGTTCTTGTCCTTTTTGTGGTTTTGGTTCTGCTGCGCAGATTGTTCATCAGAATTCTGAAGATTAGTTTTGTTATGTAACGCATTTGTCGTTGAGCCATTTCTCTTTCACATGTCTGCATTTGCTCCTCATTTTCTTGTATAGTTTTATGTATTTCGCTTCATGTCTAGGCATCATTTTATCTTTCCTTTTCATCATGTTCAGAATCTCATATGTGATCCACTCATTTTTCTTTCTACGTCTGTTTTCCTTTGGGACTATGTCATTGACCGATGACACTAATGCTTCTAATAGGACGTCCTATTTTAAATATCCTTTTCGAATTTGTTCCTCGTGCATTTTTTCATTATATCCTAGTATTTTTCTTGCAGGTTGAAGTCATTCACTAGTGTGTTGCAGCCTGGGTGCAGCATTAGGCTTCTTCATTCGCCGTAGTTTCTCTCTTAGTTTGCATATAATGATCGCTTTCACAATTGGCGCTTGGATAAGTTTTACAATGAACAACTGCGTTCCTGAATCTCCTTCAATTCGCTTGATTTGTGTGCTTAATGTTTGTGTCATTGTTCTAAAGTCAATTCATCAATAAGTCATCTTATATTTAAACCAAATGCCACAAATTGTTTATGATAGTTGCTTTGATGTGTAACTTCCACACATGAAAAATATTTGTTTTTAAACAAATGGTTGGACAGTCAGAAAATGTAAACGCAACAGTTAAAAAAGCCTTACTTGATTTGAAACAAATATTACTTGTTTATGGCATGAAATTTAGAATAAATGTATTTCTTTATCACAGAGGTCTGATTCTTTGACCTTTCATGTTAATCCTCTTTCATAAATCAGTCCATACACCTGGAAGTATGATGACCAAAAATGACATAACCCAATTTAACATTTTGTAAGGGTAACTAACTTTAAAACATGTGACATTTTAATGATAAGTCTCTTATAAGTTTCCATAGTAAAATAATGTGCAGTTTATATGAATAAAAAAAAATTAGGGATTATATTAAAAATCTTAATTAAAAATGATTTGTATTAATCTTTTGAAATTTCGATTTATAAATAACGTTTTTAATAAATTAATAACCAAAGACACTGAGTAACTCGAAGAAAATTAAAAGATGTTTAAATTTTTCACCGAAATATATTTTCTTCTTCAGAATATATCCTTAAATTATATTATTTATGAAATCAATTAAATGTTTATCTAAATTAAAAATGGCGTGAGTTCTGTATTTAAATAATAATAAAATTGGTACAGATAATGTATTTCTAGAAGTTTTATGCAATTAATTGGAGGTGGGTAACAGTTTAATTAAATTCAGACACTTAAAGTAGTGAACAAGAGACAAAGACGGGAATTTTTTTAAAAAATACACTGCACGTCAAACATATTCATTTGACTTATTGGGTGATCTATCTGATCGTAGAACATATATTTAGGTATTCAGTCAGTCGAAATTAAAAAAAAAATTACCACAAGAAAAAATGATATTTAGTAACTCAAAAGTTAACAACACGCATATTTTTACTTACAACAGTTTTTTACTGCTTTTTTTTTCTTTTTTTCTTTTTATAAAAGTGTTCAAACTTGTTTTTATTTTCGTTAGCGAGGAGCCAAATCGTTACGAAAGTTTACAATGGAAAACGACATAGCACACATTTTTACAATGGAAAATGACATAACACACATTTTTTCCCGTTGACAAACACATTAATTTGGAAATTCTTGCAAATTTCAAATAATCGTCAGATTTTAATAAAACTTTCAGGGGTTATTTAAAAATAAACAAAATTATTTTCAAAATTAGTATTTTAAAAACTACTGGTAAAAAGAATTTTTCCACATCTGTCACCAGACCTTCACGTAAATTTATAAAATTTTAAGAAATTAAATTCTCTAGGCAAAAATGGTTTCATTAGTTAAATGCAGAACTCATTGGGGAATGTAAATCATGTATTATTTTTGAAAACCATTTAGCCTTTTTTACTGAAAATCTGTTCCAAATAGTGAAATAGAAACGCGGTAAAACTATGACATCATTTCATAATAATTAATAAATAATATAAATTTCAGACATTTTAGTCTGAAGAAAAAATTTCGATTAATAATGAAATTTTAAAGAAATTGTTTTCAATGTTGTTTTTTTAATTATAATAATTTATAAAGTTTCAAAAATATTTTAAAAATATTTCCAAGACGTTAGGCTGGCAAGTTGACTAGGTCAACTAATCGAAAATTGAAAAGTTTAATACAAATCATCTAGCCATCGTATTTTTTAAATAATTTGCATTTTTTTTTGTGTTTTATGTGTTCATCTGATGTTTTTTTTGTATAGTAATTTCTGTGTTTAAATTAAAAGGTTAAGTGTTTCAGGGTTTCTTCCCTTAAACGGAAAAAATTGAACAATTATGTCAATTGTGATCGCCAATTTTCTCGCATTTGTCAACATATTTCATTTACGGTGGAAATGTTAGAAAGGTCAACTCTGTGTTTAAAAATAGTTTTATTCTAAATTTCTTGTTATAAATAAATAGTACTTGTGTAAATAAGATTAATTTAACATTAAATTTGCTAATGTTCCAGAAATAATGTGTCACAGATGTATATTTCATTTTTGCAAGATTTTTAAAACCGAAAATTAAATTTTGTTCACAAATCTGTCGATCGCTCAAAAATGACCGAAAAATTGAAAAATTAAAAACATCATCTCAAAATTTTACATTCTAATCAATATAATGTCTGTTCAAAATACACCAGAGTATTTTGGTTATTGGAAATAGCAAATCTAATCATTTAGCTTTCAATTAAACTAAAAAAATTTCAAGAAAACTATTTTATTTTTGTACGTTAAATTTGACCAGAATTGTTGTTAAAATGTAAAACAAAATTAACCAGTATTTGTCTATATTTCTGAAATGAGTTAGTATTTACAGTATTTACATTATTCGGACTATTGTCCTCATCTTTGTGGTCATTTGTACGACGTTTCGGCCGTTGTACGATCTGGCCTTCTTCAGGTGCCAGGAATTTCAAACCAAAGCCTTTGTCTATATTTCTGAGATGAAGTAGTATTTACTGTATTTTCATTTATCGAACTATTGTCCTCATCTTTGTTGCCATTTGTACGACATTTGCTAATAGATCATTCTATTTGTCTATATTTCTGAGATGAGGTAGTATTTACAGTATTTAAATTATTCGGACTGTTGCCCTCATCTTTGTTGCGACGTTTGTACGACGTTTCGGCTGTTGTACACTCTGGCCCACTTCTGGTGCTAGGGGTTTCGAACCGAACCCTTTATTACAATCACTGGAGTATATCACCCTCGTTCCTTGCGTAAACCCTCGATTGGAAGTCATGAGTTGGTTAGTTCCTGACTTGACTCTTAGAGTTGTGAGTTCAATACCAAGCTACAGCAGTGGTGAACAAGTAACTTTCAGGGTTAGAGGGAGATAACTTCATAAAAAAATATACAAATAGATATAAAGCTCACACTAAAATATAGTACATTTTTAAATACGATGCCAATTATTTTCACTCATAGTTTCAAGTTCAACTGATTTTGAACAGAATAGAGTAATAGAGAGATCATATAGCACCTATACTACCCCAGATATCACTACTGGCGACTACACCCTCGAGGTTGTCGAGGACTTCACATACTTTCGCTCCACCATCCCCAGCAACCTCACCCTGGACGCCGAACTCTGCAAATATATCAGGAAGGTGGCAACAGCTATGGTTCACTTGGCAAAGAGGGTCTGGGTCAACAAGCCGCTGACCACCAACATCAAAATGATGGTGTACCGGGCCTGCGTGCTCAGCACGCTGCTCTATGGCAGCGAATCATGAACACTCACCTCGAACTGGTGTAATGGTTAGCAAGCTTGTTTTGTTAAAATCATTACAACTGAATAGCGAGTTCGAGCCTTACTGGGTGTCCCATACTTTTGGCCTTGTGCCACATATAAGCTGCGCTTAGAAAATCACGACTCTACTCCCGCCAAGAGCACAGGCCCAACACCTTCCACCTGTGCAACCTCAGAAAAATCCTGGGAATTACCTGGCAGGACTGCGTCTCAAATAAGAGCGTTCTTGATCAGGCGGACATTCCAAGCATGTTCGCTCCGCCCATCTAGCGTCGACTCTGATGGCTTGACCACGCCAGGTGAATGGGCGATGGGAGGACGTTCTATTCGGTGAGCTTCAATAAGACCTGCCTTACGCCATAAGGATGCATGCAAGACATAAGGGCATGCTGTGAGTCAGTGGCTGAAGACCGCAGTAGATGGAGAAGTTCTGTGAATTCGTGAGGAGAGAAGAGACCAGCATAGGAGAGAACGCAGACGGCAGAAGGCTGCATCATCAGTGATCTCAGAACCAGGCGCCAACAACACCTGTGACAACTGTTATAGAGTCTTCCAATTCAAGATAGGTTTTACAGTCACAGCAGAGGATGCAACTCAGCAACCGATTGATGTGAGGCGCAGGACTCCGTAGTCTCCCGGAACAGACGGATGACAACAATAGCCTATTTTCTAATATTTGATTTTTAAAAAATTGATGAGTTATAAATAAAACTACTATCCAAGGGAAATAATTCTTATTTTTTTATAGAGTTATTTCCCTTGTATAATTTTTTAATATAATTCTCTGTTCAAGAAGAAAGCCGGGCCTATTGATTACTTAAAGTTAATATCTGAGATTGAAGAAAAATTAAGATGAGAGACCCTATGTTACTATGTCGCAGTTACTTCACTCAAAATTAAAAATATGTCTCCTTTAGTTTCTGGAAACTGTTCGCCACATAGACTATATTTCTAGCGCACAAGTGTTTTTTTTTCTTTTCTTTTTGTTTTTTCGATTGCAAAACACCAATCTTTTTAAAGAAAAAAGTACAACTATGATTTTAAAGTAAAAAGTAAAAAGAAAAAGTCAAATTCTACTACTGTCCTCATCTATGTCGCCATATTCAGTTTCGATCTTCTTCGGAACTAAACTCTTTATTTCGTCCATCGGAGTTGATTGTTCTTGCCTCTTCCGAATAGCAGTTATCTCCCTTCAACTCAACTCTCCAGTTTTTTGTTCATCTCTGCTGTAGTCAGTTATTGAAACCGCAACTCTTTGACTCAAGTCACTAGATTTCATGCCAGTTGATGAAATAAAGAATTCGGTTTGAAACTCCAATCACCTGAAGAAGGTTGGTGCGTATAACAGCTGAAAGGCTGTGAATATGGCAACAAAGATGAGGACAGCAACCTGAATAATGTAAAATAGTGTTAATAATGAAAATATTTATAGAAAAAGAACCTATAATCTCAGGTGTTCTGATAACGCGTAAAGAGAAATTATAATTACAAATTAATGTTTTCGACAGTCTCTGTATAACCACATTTTCTTTTCGAGAGAGTTATTCACAGAGTAAGACTACATTACTTGAAAGTATTGTAAGTGCAAAATATTACAACTCTTTTTACCCACTCTCTTCAAAATTGGAGGACTGAGGAAGAAGACAAGAATTTGACAGCCTACACGAAATTTTTTTCGATCAATGAAAACCTTGCCTTCACAGAAACTGACCGGTGAATTTAAAAGGAGGAGAAATATACTAGCGAACATATGGGAACCTATGTGAAGTTAGAACAAATTAGCGGCTGTGCCAAGAAAAAAAGAAAGAAAAGAAAGTAGTAAGCTTATGTGGAATTCTTTTATATATATATATATATATATATATATATATATATATATATATATATAAGAAGAAGAACACTTAAATTAATAAGGGCACTGTGTCTGAAATCATGAAAAGGTTTCGTTCCAATTCTTCGTAACCAGTTCTTGTCAGTGTAAAATTAGTCGTCAGTTGTCGGCTTTTATTGGAACACTTGAAAGTATTTTCTCTCAATCCCCAAAAAGCTAAGTATTTCAAACTATTTCTGTTCATCTATATTTGAACGTTTGCCAAACATACATCCCTTCGGCGTGCAACGAACTTTTGCCTCAAGCATTTTTAATATCATTTTGTGAGAGATCATTTTAATCTGTTGTATGAATATTTCCTCTTAATGACAGTTCGTTATGAACTTTAAGAATGCCTGATTTATTTTATTTTTTTGAAACGAACTACTTCAAACGTATAAATTCGTGAATAAATTCCTCGTCTTGTTATGTTAAAATGATTCGTGTGTTACCTTATCATTATCGTCTTTCATTAACCTTATTGGCTTTGGTAAATCAATTGTTCATTTTCCTATAAAAGAAATTAAACAAAAACAAAGTTGAACATTTTATTGACAAGTGTGAAAAAAAAGTAATTAAAATGTTAGAATTAATATAGAAACTATTTTAATAAAAAGGTTCATATTTGAATTGTATTAAAAATGGAGAATATTGCTAACACGGTTTCTTTTCCAAAGAAACCGCCAAAATGAAGTCATAATGTTTATAAAAGAAAATATGAATGGAATTTACTGTCTAAAGATTTAAGAGAAAAAGGCTACCAATTGATGTTATTGCATGAATTTCGAGCCTCTGATGAGTCAACCATCACAGAGAATGAGCGTATATCGTAGGTTATGAAGAGCTCCTTTGTAGGCCAATCCCAGAAATAAGTATAATATAGAGGTCCTTAATAAATAAAGAAAGAGAAATGTCAGCAAGACTTCAATAGCAACAGCAGAAGAAAAGTCTTGCTCAAGTGTAACAAACAACAAACTCAGGATTAATGTTTTATTCACCAAGGCAGAACACCTCAAGTCAAGTAAGATTAGAAACCTAGTTTAACATCAAAGCCATTTATTATTATGTCAGTTTTCATTATAATTCGATTTCTGCTATGGTGGCACTACCTACCAAGTCTGCAGGAAGACCTAAGGCAGGTCGTGGTGTGTTGTTATGGCTCTATTTCATGCTTTTTTTTTCATATCTCCCTAACATCCCTAGCGTTACATAGACAAAGTTCTCCTAAGTGTGTGGTCTGTACTTAACAAGACAATTTTTTGTATATCTCTTATTATTATTATTATTATTATTATTATTATTATTATTATTATTATTATTATCTTACATTCGTGTTGAATACACATTTCCTTCCGGGTCCCAACCAGAGACCTAAGGCCAGATATGGTTACATATTTTTCACGGATCATTTTTGTAAAAATAAACAAAGAAACAAAAAAAAAAAAACTAAGATCACACACACTTTTTACATAGATGGATTCTTCGTAATGTGTGAACAGTACTTGCAAGCACCATCTTTTGTAATTCCTTAAGGCATGTGCTACTAGAAACCCCATTCATTGAGACTACTTGAATCTTTTTCCATTCAATCCGATATCTACTTCAAGAGTTTTATATTTTGATAGTCTTTTTAAAGATCTTCAGATACATCAGGGAGTGCCATGTGAATTAAAAAGCAAATTCTATTTTTGTTGTCTTTGATCACGATGTCTGTGCGATAAGATTTGATTGTTTTACTTGTACGGTAAATTTCGTACGGTTTCCTTCCCGTAAAAGTTGCATATTTTCCAGTACAGATACTGGCCCACACTAACATACCGAGTATTATATTCAACTGGTGCTAATGCAGTGTAACCTGTTACAAGATGGTCAATTGTTTTTGGATATTAATCACAGAATTTGCATTTGAAATCAGCAATATTGTTCAGTATGTATGCTTGATAATCTGTAGTTAGTAAGCATTAGTTGCGTGAAGCAAGAATAAAACCTTCGGATTCAAATTTTAACCCTGCATTACATAACCACTGATAGGTACGAGGTTTGTCTACAGAAGTTTGTCTTGGTACAATAGAGTATAAACCATGAAGAGACTTATCTTGCCATCGTTTCTGCATTTGGTACATGGCATTTGATTTTGTTTTTAGTTTTTCCACCAACTGCAGAAGGTGTATTATGGTTTATTTGCACTTCTTCATCCACTTGAAATTCCCTTTTGAATGTGTTTGGCTTCTTTTATTACTGAATAAAGATTTTTATTTCTTTCATGTTATTTGACGCATGTAATTATCCAGTCGGATCTGGACACATACCAATGAACAAAATCAACCTGAAAATGGTACATGTAGTGGTAAGGGAGAAGCTCTCTCGTTATTATAATAATTATTATTGTAATTTCGCAAGGCCTTTTGTTTCCAGCCGGCAATCTTGCATTATAGCTGCACTCCATCAAATTATACATCCATAGACAGAGAGCACCTTTTGCAAAACAATCGTAGCTAAGCAACGCAAACTTCTAAAGTGATGGAATATTGGGTTATATTCTAATTTTTGCAATGTAAGTTCGGTGGTTTAAACCCAAATACCACTTCTTTTTTATTCTTACTGCCATTTTGTCGTATTTTCTTAAAATATTTATTTTTTCGTTCTTTTTTCTCTCACTTAATTGTTTTTCCGTAATGTTTTTTTTTCGTTCACTTAATTTTATTTCCATGCAATCTTTTCTTTCTTTCTTTCTTTCTTTCTTTCTTTCTTTCTTTCTTTCTTTCGAATCTATATTCCTTAATGTTTCTGTTTTTTCTTTTTCTTATTTTTTTTAAAATTTAGTGTTATTTTTTTCAACCCGTAAGATGTTTTTCCGCATTCATGACTCGCACATTTTCTTTTCATCGTTTAGGCTTTTGTTTCCGCTAATAATAAAAACCTCACACCATGCAAGCTGAAAAAAAAAAAAAACAAAACAAAAAAACAAACAAACAACAAAAGAGTGTAAAGGTATACACGCAACGGAAACTATTACTCGTTTTTGACTGCCTATCTTTAAAACTCTGATTGCCTCTGACGCCAAAGGCATCATGTTAAGACAAGAACTAAAATCCACCGTCAGTATGATCAAGGAAATACTGCAATTATCAGTGATGAAGGAAATATTACAATTATCAATAATTAAGGCAACATTACAAATATCAGTGATGAAGGAAATACCGCAAATATCAGTAATGAAGAAAATACCGCAAATATCAATAATGAAGAAAATACCGCAAATATCAATGATGAGAGAAATAATACAATTATCAGTAATAAAGGAAATATTACAATGATCTATGATGAAGGAAATGCCGCCATTATCATTGATGAAAGAAATACAGCAAATATCAGTGATGAAGGAAATACAGCAAATATCAGTAATGAAGGAATTACTGCAATTATCAGTGATGAAGGAAATAATACAATTATCTGTGATGAAGGCAACACTGCAATTATCAGTGATAAAGAAAATATCACAATTATCAGTGATGAAGGAAATATTAATTATCTGTAATGAAGGAATTACTGCAATTATCAGTGAGGAAGGAAATATTACAATTATCACTGATGAAGGAAAAAATGCAATTATCAATGATAAAGTAAATATTACAATTATCAGTAATGAAGGAAATATTACAATTATCAGTGATGAAGGAAATATTAAAATTGTCAGTAATGAATTAAATATACTGATTATCAGTAATGAAGAAAATACTGCAATTATCAGTGAGGAAAGAAATATTACAATTATCAGTGATGAAGGAAATATTAAAATTATCAGTAATAAAGGAAATATTACAATAAAAATGAAGGAAATACTTCAATTATCAGTCATAAAGAAAATATTTGTACTTATGATGGTGGTGGTGGTGGTGGTGGTGGTGGTGGTGGTGGTGGTGGTACTAATGGTGGTGATGGTTGTGGTGGTACTGATGGTGGTGGTGCTGGTGTTAATGATGGTGGCGATGGTTGTGGTGATGGTACTGATGCTATTGCTATTGCCGTTGAGTATTTTCTTTTTTTTTTTTATCTCTGGGATTTTATTTGATATTCCTGTTACTTAAGCATTTTAAACCTTCCCTTTGAAGCCTGAGTGATGGGGTCTCAAATTTGTGTCTTTTAAATGCCACTCGTCGGTTCATTTGAGCAACCGAAGAAATTCTTGATCTCTTTAATCTCGCCCTGTTTCCCAAATTGACCAACGTCTCTTTTCTCTGTCTTTTCATATCTACGAAAAAAAAATGCTTACAAAATCTTATAACAAATATCTGGGTGCGCCAGTCATGAAGTAACTAATGCCTTTGTTAATTTTAAGGGATATGGATATAATGTTGATAACGTATTCATTTGCTAATAAAGTAATATATCAAATATTGATCGCTAACAAGCGTGTTTTTTGGTGTTATTTTTCTTCTCTGCGTTTTATGACCTTTTTTTTTTAATCATTTCACCCCAATCAAGGAGGTACTGCTACTGATGTGTAGGGACTACATAAGAGAATTATAGTTTTAGGCAGGAGGAGAGTGGAGACAAAGACGAACCAGCTAAAAGGGGTGAAAGAAAAAGGACAAAAGAAGGATGTGAACACACGAGTGAGGAGAGTTGCGAAGGTAGAGAGAAAGGAAGAAAAAGATAGACGGGGTGATTTAGAAAGGACTGGAGTTAAGTGGATACGAGATGGGAATTGATTTTGCATTTAAATTCCTGGAGTTTGTAGCTGTCAGGAAAGCAAGTATATGGAAGGGAGTTCTACTGGCTGGGAGCGCGAGCAAAGAAGGAGTAGAACTGTCGCCTGCATTTGGTTGATCTAACTGTAAAAGGGTGAAACCTTGTTGGCAGTCTGGTTACCCGAGTAAATTCTTGTGGAGGGGGCATCAGTGATCTAAATTCGTCAGAGCAGAAGCCATGAAAATATTTGTAGAAGAGACAGAGGGAAGCCACGTCCAGCCGATGAGAAAGTGGTTCGAGTCGAGGTGCCAGGTCGGGACCAATCTTATCAAAAAATGTTTGAATATATTACAATTTCCAAGAATTTCCGATTCCTTTGAAAATTTACATCATCATTTTTTTTTCTAAACCACTGTTTTAAAAAATCTGCTCTGAATCGTAAAATAAAAATACAATATAACTAAGATATTATTTAATTAGAAAAGTTTTTAATTGCTTATATGAATGAAATATATAATATACACTATTATCTTAAGAAAAAGTTAATTTCAATGAATAATAAATTTTTATATGAATTGTTTTAATTTTTTTAAATTTAATTATAATAAATTATCAAGCTTTAAATCTTTTAAAATTCTGTTTTAGTTTGCAGAGGTTAAGTGATATTGTTATTAAGTAAAAACTATATTAACTAATCTTAAATTGAAAAGATTATTAAAATTTAGTAATATTTTATTAATAAAAGAATTTAAAATTATTTCTCTGTGTGCATAAAAATGTTTTTTTTTTCAAAATCGGACGTTTATACACGACATTATCAGAAAATAAGAGCGGTAACTTTAATAAATTTAAAGCCTAAGTTTGACTCATCTGGAGTACACTCACCCGACTTCCCTATTAGAACTGAGGCCAAACTGCACGACGTATATATTACCCCGACAATAATATCCCGAGTAATTTCAAAACTTGACCCCCATAAGGCGAGCGGTAGTGATAGAATCCCGGTGATAGTCCTTAAGAGGTGTGCTCCTGAACTCTCCGCTGTCCTCTCTAAACTGTATAACTACTGCCTTTCTGCTTCCTGTTTTCCTGCATGCTGGAAGTTCTCTTCAGTCGTTCCTGTATTTAAGAACTGTGGTGAACCCTCGGACCCATCCAACTATCGCCCTATCAGACTTCTACCAATTTTCGGGAAAGTGTTCGAGGACATAATTAATGCTGAAATAGTTCAACATCTTGCTGCCCACAAACTCTACTCTGACAGACAGTATGGCTTTCGATTTGCCAGGTCCACAGCCGACATGCTAACAACCATTACGGAGTACATGCTCCAGACCCTTGATGAGTCAGGCGAGGCTCGTGCTGTTGCTCTGGACAATCTCCAAGGCTTTTGACAGGGTTTGGCACTCTGGCCTTCTATGCAAGCTACGGGGTTACGGTATTACCGGACGCTTGCTTGATCTAATCTAATCTTTTTTAAATAACCGCAAAACGAAGGTCGTTTTGAATGGGCATGCCTCTTCATCATATAGCATGAATGCTGGTGTCCCACAGGGCTCTATCCTGGGCCCGACGCTCTTCCTTATTTTCATCAACGACCTCCCAGATGAGATCAAGTCCCAAGTAGGCATCTACGCAGATAACACTACAATATACTCCCGCACCAGTAAGAAACCTGTCGTGGCGGACAGACATAATCTCGCTGCTGACCTTGAGCGGGATCTACACTCTGTGGTGAACTGGGGCAAGAAGTGGCTTGTCAACTTCAATTCGTCTAAGACCAAGCTGCTGTCTGTCAACCATTACAGGCAACCTCTCCTGCCTCCCATAAGCATGGACCAAGCGATTCTCCCGGAGAGCAATACACTACACCTCTTCGGACTACCCTGTCCTCAAATGGAACCACTATACTGAATCCATAGCAAAATCTACTGCTAAGAAGGTTGGGTCACGATGTCGAGCCAGGATGTTTTTTCCGCCTGAATCCATCCTGCATATATACAAGTCAACCATTCGTCCGTGCATGGAGTACTGCTCCCATATATGGTCAGGCGCCCCTGCCGTTCACCTCAGTGTTCTCGACAGGATCCAAAGGAGAATCAGTAATGTGATAGGTACTGACTTGGCGGCTTTTTTGTGGCCTGCGAGAAAGTGAAAAGAAAGGTGAAGCAATAAAGGAAATTGTACTTATCAGAGGTTAGCTGAAGTGACTTATTGCTGTTGTTCTTGTTGTTGTCTTCTTCTTTGACTGCGGCGGGAACGGCGAAGATGGAGAAAAAGAGGTAAAGAAAAATAGCAAACCAGAAATAGAAGAAGAACGAATGTGTGACGGGACCTTACGTCCGGATCAGAACCTTGGAGTTTTTTC
The DNA here is from genome assembly GCA_037127315.1 of Ascarosepion bandense. Classification (NCBI taxonomy): domain Eukaryota; kingdom Metazoa; phylum Mollusca; class Cephalopoda; order Sepiida; family Sepiidae; genus Ascarosepion; species Ascarosepion bandense. The sequence goes on from JBBBDQ010000265.1 coordinate 2,286,151, forward strand.
TTTTTGTCACATTTTAGCGTGTCTTCTCTCTGCTCTCATCCGATAGACTGATTGATTTTCTTTCTTTTTATACCGAACAACCTTTTAATATAGGTTTGTTAAGTTATTTCTCTCAGTTTTGCAAATCTCTTCCTTTCATCAGTTAGAAAATTAATTTAACATCGGATCGCGAAATCTGGTTTCGTCTTTTTCTTTCAGTACGGGGTTAATTCGTTTTCTATTTGTCAAAATTAGAATTTCACACGGAATTGTGATTTTTTGTAAAAATGAAGAAGAGAAAAATGTTACTTTTAATTCCGTATCCATCACACTATGATAATAAATATACCATATAGTTTTCTTGCTTTTACGAGTAAAATAATTTATTTGGACATGTTAGATTTTCAATATTTACAGTGTTCCGACTGTTGTCCTCATCTTTATTGCGAGATTCATGATGTTTTGGCCATTGTACTCTCTGGCTTTTTTCGGGTGCTTGGAATTTCAAACCGAACACTTTATTTCGATCACTGAGCTATATCATTCTCGTTCCATGTGCCATGCTACTTCCTGGTGCCATGTAATTATCTCCCTTTAACTCAACCCTCAAAGTTATTTGTTTACTACTGCTGTAGCCAGGTATAGAACTCAAAACGCTTTGGACTAAGTCACTGGATCTAACCAACGCTTTTATCAAAAACAATCTAAACAATATAAAACCGTAGAACCGGTTAAGAAAACGCTCTTTTCGTCTAAAGTATTTATTTTGCAATTTCAAATATATAAAAAAATTCCATACGTCATAAGAAATATATGACTTAAAAATTAGGTACCTCCTCTCCATTTTCGATACCTATGTTTTAAATTGAATTTTTAAAAATAAAAACTTTTCTTGAAACTTGAATTTTAGCTTAATTGAAAGCTAATTGATTAAATTTACTATTTCCACAAAGCAAAATAGTCGGGTGTATTTCAAACAGAAGTTATATTCATATAATGAAAAATGCTACCTCATCTCAGAAGTATAGACAATTAATGTTAGATTTCTCTCTGTAACTCGTGTATTGTTCATGATATTGTAAATAGATTTCTATTAAAGTACAGTCCAATGTTTATCAACCTTTTTTTACTTCAGGGCCACGCGCTTATAGAACTAAAACTCTGGCGTACATTTTAAATTCTAATAAAGAAATGATATTCACGGAATTTGAAAATAAAAAACTAACAAATTATTCAATAACTTTTAATTATAATTAAAATAATATTTTAATGCTTGCCATTTTTGGTTTGGCATTCCCAAAGATTAGCAGAACAGTTTTCATTTGAACTGAGTTGTGAATGATCTGTTATTTCAATTTTTATTTTTTTCTTACAGAGGCCGATAAGGACTAATTTAAATCTCTGGGGAAGGTAAAAGGAAAAGGATTATTTACTCATTATCAAAGGTTAAAGAATTTAGCATCCAGTTTCTAATATCAATTAACAAAGACTTGGCTTAGATATGAAAGCTGGGTGCTTCTAACTTTTTTTTAAAATAATTTTTTTTAAATAAAAAATAAATTCATAAATTACTCTTCTGTTAACTTCGGGCGCACCTGGCGACCTTTCAGAGGGCTTCCGGGCCCACCTGTTGATAAATTCGCTTGTAGTCTAAAGTATTTATTTTGCAGTTTCAAATATATAAAAAAATTCCATACGTCATAAGATATATATGACCTCAAAATTAGGTACCTCCACTCCATTTTCGATATGTATTAAATTGAATTTTTAAAAATAAAACCTTGTCTTGAAACTTGAATTTTAGCTTAATTGAAAGCTAATTGATTAAATTTACTATTTTCACAAAGCAAAATAGTCGGGTGTATTTCAAACAGAAGTTATGGTCATTGCAATCTAAAATTTTGAGATTTTTTTAAAATTTTCAATTTTTCTGACATTATTTGAGCGATCGACACATTTGTAAACAAAAGTTTTAAATATCTTGCAAAAGTAAAATATATATCTCTCACTCGTTATTTTTGGAAAATTACCAAATTTAAATTTAAATTAATCTTATTTGGAACAAATATTACTTGTTTATGAAATTAAATTTAGAATAAAAGTATTTCTTAATCACAAAGGTCTGACTTTTTGATTTGTCAAGTAGGCGATGATAGCACCTACGAATAAATTTGGACGTATGGTGACCAAAAGTTGACATAATCCAGTTTAGCATTTCGTAAGGAGAACAACCGTAAAAACATGTGACCTTTTAATAATAAGTCACTTATAAATTTCTAAAGTAAAAGAAAATGTGCAGTTTAACATAATAAAAAAACAAAACAATTAGAAGTTATTTTAAATATCATAATTCTAAATGATTTGTATTAAGCTTGTGAATTTTCGATTTGTAAATAAAGTTTATTTTTAATGAATTAATAACCGAAAACTCTGAGTAACTGGAAAAGATTTAAAAAGGTGTTTGAAACTTTAATTAGTAAAGAAAAAGATGAAAACAATTCTTATAAAAATTCATTTTTCATTGAATTTTATTTTCTTCTTCAGAATATGATATCCTAAAATTATATTATTGATAAAATCAATTAAAACTTTACCTACATTAAAAAGTGTAGTTTTAATGCATTTTTATTTTACTATTCGGAGCAGATCTTCGGAAAAATAGTCTCGTAATTAAATAAAAATTACATGATTCACATCCCCAATGATTACTGCATTTAACTAATAAATAAAAAATTGGTATAGATAATTTATTTCTAGAAGTTTTATGCAATTAATTGAAGTGGTGGTGGTGGTGGTGGTGGGTAACGAATGTAAAACATATTTTTACCAAGATTTTATAAAAATAATACTTGCATAAATAATTTAATTTATTTGGGATTAAGTCCTGAAAGTTTCATTAAAATCAGACAATTAGTTGATTTTTGCAAGAATTTTTAAAATAATGTGTCTTTCAACGCCAAAAAACGACTTGCGTAATATTACGTTTTGTTTATTACGTAAACACAGCGTGAATTGCAGGCGGAAAACAAAAAAAAAATGAAGAAATATTAATTGAAATTTCTAACATGTTAGAATGGATTAAAAAAATTAAAAACAATAATGACAACAAAATTTGATCTTGCCTCTTAATAATAACATAAAGATTTTGATGATAAAACTTTGTTTTATTATGTTTAACCACTTTTAACATCATGCTATGTTGCTTTTTGGCAATTGAGTAGAGGTACCTACTCAAAATTGAAACCGGATACTTTTCAGATATTGAGTGGTGGCAACACAACATTTGAAAGTGCAAAAAAGTTGAAGAGAAATCACAACAATTAAAAAAGTAATTAAAACCATTGACAAAACTATTTTTTAAAAAAATAGATTTAACAATATTTTATGGATGTTGCAAAAACAATTGAGAAAAATCTAAAAAACTAAGAGAAGTTAATTGATGATTCAAAATATATTTGAATAAACCCTGATACTGCATCCGTAAACAGAGATAAACGATGGGCAATATTAAAAACAAATTAACTAAAGATGTAAACGCAACTAAACCTTTACCGTTAAGTAAATTTTTCTATTATGTGAAAAACAAGTGAAATTCTTTACAGATATTGTGTGATAGGGATTAAAAAAAAACTAACATTCTTGGATGTACTAATATCTTGAACAAAGAGGGTTTCAAGACATCCGTATACCGCAAACCAACATTCACCGGACAATACCTCAACTTCAACTCCCAACACCAATATAAAAAAAGTATTGTCCGCTGCCTGCAACATCGAGCAAAAGTAATAAGCGGCGACCCAGAGACATACGAACAGGAAATGGTCAGTATAAGCAGTACCCTACAACGTAACAATTATCCAGAGTACATGACAACAGCTCTAACGAACGTAAAAAGGAGGGTACATGCGGATAACAACTCTCAGAAAACAGCTTCGGTCTATCTACGCTATGTGAAGGGATTATCGGAAAAATACAACGCATTTGTGGTCCTTATAACATCAGAACGACTTTCAAAACTAGCTTTATACTTCGCAGGTACCTCTGCCAAGTAAGAACCCCAATAGACGAGAACATGACTAAGGACTGTGTGTACACCATTTTATGTAGCTGTGGAAAGAAATATAAAGGAGAAACAGGCCGCCTCCTTAAGTTGAGACTACAAGAACATCGCAAGGCTATAACACGAGAAGAGAAGAAAAATCAGGCGTAGCTGACCACGGATGGAAAGAGAAAGAGGATACCCAACCCATATGGGATGAAGTTGTAATAATAGGTAACGAACACCACTGGAAACTACCTAAACCCAAAGAATCAGAACAAATGCTAGGTTACAAAAAAATCCTAAGCCGATCAAGCATAGAGATTAATACAGTATGGGAACCAGTAATACGGAGTGCTAGAGAAAATCATTAGCGTCAAAGATTGCAATATGAGCTCTGGTAAAAAAATTTTATTATGACATTAGGTTTATAAGTCCTAGAAATTCACCTGCTGTTGTCCTCAAGGACTATGGTCAAGTGGATATAGACGTTGGTTAGTTCCAGTGACTTGGCCCAAAAAGATCAATACCAGGTTACAATAGTAGTGAACAAATAACTTAGAAAGCTAAATGAAAGGGAGATAACTACATACCTAGCTCCATCGCATATGGAATAAGAATGATATACCACAGTGATCATAATAAAGGGTTCGGTTCGAAATTCCTACACCTGAAGAAGGCTGGAGCGTACAACGACCGAAACGTCGTAAACATGGCAGTAAAGATGAGGAACGAATAATGTAAATAGTGTGAATCATTTAATTACTCATTTTCAATCACTACCTCCTAGTGTTGCAGAAATCAACAGGTAGTGCGGCATCGCTAGACATTCATTTTTAAATCGGAAAAAAGCCAGGCATTTTATTTGTTACCTTAGACAGAAAAACAGGAACCGATTCCTACTAGTGAAATTTAAGTGCATAAAATATGTAACAGCCATGAAAGGCTGTAGTATGTGTTGAGCCGTTGAAAATTTACTGACACCCTTAGAATTTATTTTATTTTCCAAAGCCTTAAGTTTTTTGAACAAAATTGATTCTCATATTTACAGTTGGCCTACGATAAATCAGAGCAGGCTCTACGAAACAATTGCAAGTTTTATCCCTTTGCCACAGTAGATCCTCAATTATGGCATAACAAGATCAAAGAAAACAAATTTAAGTTAAATTACAGTCTAAAAAGAAACCACAGAGTAAAAGCTGAAATAAAATTAGGGAAAACAAATATCATGACCTTGTTCAACGACAAATTTGTTTTCCGCGTTTAAAACTTTTTTACCCCCTCCAACCGCTTTAAAACGCATTTTCTCTGTTGATATTTAGCGAGGAAAACGTTAATACTGATGCGTAAATCTATACTAGATCTTATAAGAATATCAGGACTGGTGCTATAAAAATTAAATTACAGCATAAATCAATTCGTCATTAAAACTCTTTCGAAGTTGTCTCCTTCTGCAAACATATATTTTAGCGCCGTTTTCATTAATTGAAGCATTCCTGGAACGGCATTCTCTTGGGTTTCTTCGACGTCTTGAAATCTTCCTTTCAAATGGGATTTGATTTCTGAAGAGGAAAAAATAACAGGGGATGCGATCTGGGGAATGTGGTGGCTGTCGGACATGGGAAATGTTGTATATGGCCAAAAACTGCTGCAAAAGTCATGGTCACTGTTGGAATCTCTGTGATGTGATGAGACGACCGCACCCTCTACACACTTTCATTCCAAGCACATCTATAAACAACGAGAGTGAACAACAATAGTGTGCATGCACGACCGGGTCTAAGATCCATTTGCCCCTTGTGGTTTCACTATGCATACTCCATTACGATATCAACAGTCCCAATAATTTTGTTCTGACCTCATATCAATACAAATATTGTGATTCTCACTTAATATCTCCTCTATAAAAGTGATAATTGAATGGAAAAAATTCAACGGGTGAAGCACATGTGTGGACTAAATACTGGAGAAATTTATCAGATTTAAATGAAATTTTCAACAGTTATTTATTACTGAATGAATTGTATACTGAATAGATAATTTATTAGAAAACTTAGAAATATACATTTTTGGTGATGAATTTATCACCCACAGTTTAATATATTGTAAATGCTATTAAAATTTGGTTGTGATGACAAATATTTTTATATACTTAAATTGTTGGTGTATATTGTGAAATGTTATATTTTATTTTAAGTTTCTATCATATTCTGTTCTGTATGTTTTTATGTGTGAAGAACAATATTAGGGAAAAATGTATGACATGAAGAAAATAGGTTTTATCCTTCAGGATTTCATCGGACTAAATTTGTTATGTTGGTCAACTACACATGAGCACAAACGAGGAATGCTGGGAATTTTTAATTTTGAATTATTTTATAATCAAGCAAATTTCATTTAAATTCTTTTTATTTTCTTTCCATCACTTCCGTTATTCAATATCCCACACTGTGATAATAGACGTCCTCCCAGAAATGTCGAAATGTTGTTAGAGCCTGAAAAAATATTAAAAATATTTATCATTCTATTATAAGCTTAAAACCGAAGCCGACCGACACACTAATAATTTATTAACCTTTGACAAGCAACATACTAAGCTTATAAAAAATTAACAATTTCATGGGTCTTAAAAATCGATAAAAAAAATCTTTAAAATCGATATAAAAACAGGATCGACTTATATACGAGTTCATACTGTAGCATTAGCGTGACAAGATAGGTGATAGTTAACCATTGTATTTGTAATTATAGTCCCACCAATGACGGAAGTGTTTTGTAGTTTGTTTGCTGAATTATACTATCGCCAAGATAAACACTATTGTGTTGCCATAATTGCTCCAACGCTAATGTTGAACACGATTAAGTATTTGTAGATGCACTATATTGAAACGGATACACTGCGTGTCTGTGTCTGTAATTAGTTTAGCATGTGTGATGATGTTAAATGCTCCGTAGCTGCTTCTCGGGCTTAGTCATTAACCAGGACGAATACACATGCGCACATAGGCACATATACATACGCCAAAATGCGATAAATGCCCGTGCTTCATGTTTCAAAAATCATCTGTAGCAGTGATACTTCGGCTATTTGATATAAAAGAAGAGTTTCATTTTACAGATTGATGGAACACCTTCCTCTTTTTTTCAATGTGATGTCAGAGTTTATCTTTTGAAAATATTCCCAGACAGATGACAGGCCAAAAAGAAAAGTTGAATGCTTAATGATGTAACTAGATTGAGCACTATTTGGTTCCTTCTTCTAAGCCATATATATATATATATATATCATGTGTCCTAATACAAATTAGAATTAGAAAACACACACACACACACACACACACACACACACACACAGAGAGAGAGAGTTGAACCTGTCGTATGCGACCATCTTCGTCAGCGAATACCTGTTGTTAACGAGACCTTTTATGCACGGACGATTTGCTAATGTTAATTGACCCTTAGTGAGCGACCACCTTAAGAACGCGACCAGCGACTAACATCAAGGAGTGAAAATCACTGATTAAAAAAAATCCATTTTGGTCGTACACTGCGAACTTCTAAATTGGGAGAAACTAAATGAGTAATCTATTTTATTTTGCTTTGAGCTAAGCCAGAAACACTTCCTCATTGTTTTGATATCAACCTGTTATTTCTTGTTGAAATGCACATTGTCTGAGTTCACCTCACGGTCAAACATCGGCTGTTTTTGTACAACATGTATTGCATTTGACATGTTCAAGGGATTTATCAAAGTCTCTGTACTGACTTGGATAAATTCAAGAATTAGGAAAATCACAATTATGTCCCTTTCTCAAATGTCTATTACTTTCGTTCCTTTATTTTTTGTGTATCTATCTACTCTATTTCTATCTGGGTATGTCTATATCTATCTCTCTGTTTCTCTACCCTCACCCACGATCGCTATCGGTTTTTGTATATTTTGTTATTTTTTCCATGTATTATCGCAGATTCTCTTTTGCTATCACTTAATTCTAAGAAAAAAAGTGAAACCGTATCAGTCGCGAATTTTTCCAACCTCCATATATTATAAGAAATGGCTAATACTAGTACAGGCACGAAAAGGAAAGCAATAACTGACTTTTTTAAAGTCCCCTTAAATATTTTTTGTGAATAAACATTTTGGTCTCTTGTTGACCGTTGTAAATATGTTTTTAAAATTTTTAAATGAAATATGCTGAGTAAATTTCTTTAAAGTTAGGCCTTTTCTTATGTTCTTATTTATTTATTACCAGATTACATGTTAAAATTCTAATATGTACGTTCTGTTGTGTGTGTGTAGAATTTGTGTGTATGACACGTTATTTTCAAATCAATCTCTCGACAGAAACTTTAGCTATGACTTGTAGCAGAGGAATTATTTTGTCAACACTGAAAACTTTATTAGCGTATCGACGCTTTCTTAAAATTTTTTAAGAAAAACATCTGTACTATTAACTTGAAGACATTCTTTTGTGATTAGTTCATATATATATATATATATATATATATATATATATATATATATAGTGTATCGAGGCAGCAGATAATTTTCTAAACATATACTATTAAATATAGCAGACAATAAATGTCTGTTATATTTAATCATGAGCTGTTCTAGATATTGTATCTTGGCCTTAATTTCAGGTGAAAATAAATACAAAATTGTCCAACATTTGTATAATTTTTTATTTTGCGGCTTCTAAACTTTCGGCTCCCATCTTCATAGAGCTTACAGGGATGTTAAATATATATATATATATATATATATATATATATATATATATATATATATATATATATATATATATATATATATATATATTGTTAACATCCCAGTAAGCTCTATGAAGATGAGAAGACGCGTCTGTCTTAAGTTTTCTTATATATATATATATATATATATATATAAGAAAAATTAAGACAGACGCGTTATTTCATGGTGAACTGACCCTACTACAATCTGCAGTCAACATAAGCAAAAACAAACAACATGCTGCGCAAAATTAAAACATGAAATAGTGATAATTTACCCATCGATATTAATATATTTTTTTTTATTATGCGGCTTCTAAGCTTTCGGCTCCCATCTTCATAGAGATTACAGGGATGTTAACAGTATATATATATATTGTTAACATCCCAGTAAGCTCTATGAAGATGGTAAGACGCGTCTGTCTTAATTTTTCTTATATATATAAGAAAAATTAAGACAGACGCGTTATTTCATGGTGAATCGGAAGTATAGACCTATTTCAGGCGAGCCATAAGGACAAGGCCACATTTATTCAATTTGATATCAGAGATTTCTACTCTTTAATCTCCGAGGTATTGTTAACAGATAGCATAAACTTTGCTAAAAATTTCGTCACCATCACTGAGGACCAAGTAAACATCATAATGGCCTGTAGGAAAAATATTTTGGTCCATAATTCTTCCATTTGAATTAAAAAGGGACGCCGGAATTTTGTCGTCCCTATGGGTGGTTTCGACTCTGCCCAGGTCGCAGATCTTGTCAGTCAGTTAGTTAAGTGCCATACGTGATACACGCTTGGGCGATCATGTCTCGAAAGAGACATGACTGGGCAGAAGATTATCCCGCAGTAGGTTGCCATTGCTTTCTGCGGTAGACTGGTTGCCGACCAAACTTATAGAACCCAATCTGTCCTGTTATTTAAACGATAACTGGAAGGAAGAGACGGATTAATACATTTCCCAAGGGTATTTGCGCGTAAGTGAATGCAATGAATTCGGCTGGAATTCGAACTCGGCTCCCCGATTTCTCGTTCCGAGCCGATATCCAATGCACCACAACGCACATCTTGTAGGTTTATATATATTAAACATTATAGGTAGACTTTGGGACCTAGAACTAGTCGGGCTAAATAGAGATGACGGTTTAGCAATTATTAACAATAGCACTGGTCCAAAAGCGCTACAAAAACAAAAACAATTAACCAACACCTTTAAACATCTAGGTTTTAAATTAGATATCCAGACCAACCGTAAAATAGTTAATTTTCTAGACATCACCTTCGACCTCTCTAGTTTTAGACCCTATCAAAAACGCAACCAAACGCCTTTATACATCAATATTAACTCCAACCACCCCTCATACGTATTGAGACAAATTTCCTCACTCTATTAATACCAGAATCAAAAGACTATCTTCCAACCAAAAAATCTTTGACACACATAAGAAAACTTATAACGAGGCTTTACATCAGAGCGGATTTCAAAAGCCGCTTTATTATGACGAATCCTTGAAACATAGTAGTACCAATAAGACCAACAGAAGAAAGAAAGCAATTTGGTTCAACCCTCCATTTTGCAAATTATGTAATATTAATATAGGTAAATATTTTTTAAAACTCGTAGATAAACATTTCAGCAGTTCTAGTCCTCTAGAATATTTTATAGAAAAACCCTAAAAATCAGCTTTTCTTGCACTAAAAATATATAAAATATATCATCAGTTCCCACAATAGGAGAACCTTAGCTAGATATAAAAACCAAACTGATACCCGGAAACCTACTACCACTAATCAAGCCAGCTGCAGAGGAACAACTACTAGCCGAGCCAGCCTCAGCTCCACAACTCCCAACCAAAGCAACCCAAAAGTTGCCAGGAATTTACCAGACATGAGGAATACAACTGGACATTGCAATAATATTACAAAATGCAATTGTAGAATTAAAAATGGTTGTCCTGTGGGTGGAGAGTGTAAATAACGGAAGTGGTGGTATATCAGGCCATGATATACCCTAAAGAAAACACAAATTTAAAAAATACTACATTAGTATTTCTGCAGGTGCTTGGAAACAACGACTGTATAATCACACGAAACTCCTTTTCCAACCCTGAACTAAAACACCAAACAGCTCTGTCGAAATATCTCTGGTATTTGAAAGACAATAACCTAACCCCCATAATTAAATGGAGTATAATTAAAAAATCCTACACACCCACCAACTTCAGAGAGTGCTGTAAATTATGCCTGGATGAAAAGATAACCATCATTAGACACAAAAACCAGTTGGATCTGTTGAACATGAGGAAGGAACTAGTATTTAAATGTAGACACAGGAGCCGGTTTAAACTATGTTAATCTTTTAGCCCCTCTTTCATTCCACTGAATACGTTACACATATCACATTATTCTACAGAATATATATTGTTTAGTTGTAAACTATTGTTATATATGTTGAAGGTTTATATATATATATATATATATATATATATATATATATATATATATATCTAACGTATTGGTTACATATTTGTTTTTGCTGGTATTTGAGTGTGTATATATATATGTGTGCGTTCGTATGTGTGTATATGTATGTGTATATATATATATATATGTATCTGTGTACGTGTACATATATGGGTATACGTATGTGTGTATGAAGGTAATTATGTACGCATTTACGTGTGTATATGAGGTGTATGTGTGCAAATATAGGTTCCTTATAGTACTAAAAGTATACGGCATTATTATTTTTGTTGTATTGTTAACGAAATAATTAGTATAACTTTGATTCTATAGTTGGTGTGGTGGTTAAAAAAATTCCAATTTCTTACCCTTTCACTAGTAATATGTAACTTTATTTTTAAACTTAAAATTTTTAATTTAAACAAATAAATTTAAACAGAATAATTAGGTTTCCTTTAAATTAAAATGTAAAACTCTACCTCTCTCTCTCTCTCTCTCTCTCTTTTTTCTCTCTCTCACTATCTATTTCTCACCTAACCCACCTTCTTGGCATTTCAAACCCACGTGTCCATTAGAAGAATGTATCTTCGAACTTTTGAATTAGTATAATTTTGATTATATAGTTGGTGGGGTGATTAAAAAAATTCCAATTTCTTATCCTTTCACTAGCAATATGTAATTTTATTTTTAAACTTAAAAATTAAGTTTAAACAAATAAATTTAAATAAAATAATTAGGTTTCCTAGTATAGTAAACAGTGCTCGATGGGTAAACCCAGAGCTTATAATATTCAAAATAATAACTAAATAGACCCTGCAAGTATTTAAGTTTTAATTTATACTAAGATAAACCTTAAGAAAAACCATTAACAAACAGAACCTAATTCCGTTACAATCCGGTGCACTAAGGCGTTGGATAAGAGGGGAGAAAAAAAGAAATCTGCGGAATAAGGACAAGACATACGATACTCCGCAGTAAAGAAAAAAAACCCAAACGGAACTAACCACAAAAAAAAAGAAAGAAAAAGTGCTCGATACAAAGTACAAACGAAATGCAAAAGTAGAGCAAAGACACACAAAGAATCTCAAGCTAGCCAAAACCTACCGCGGTTTCACACTACGGCCCTGACGAGCCGTAGTGTGAAATTACTACGTCACATGCCCCCATAGGATTACTACATCATATGCCCCCATAGGATTTGATAATCCTATGGGGGCATATGATGGTGCGGAGGCGGCGGAGCTGATCGGTTGCTTACTGCTTCATAAACTAAACGCTATTATAGATTTCCATAATCACGGTTTATACCGGGATGATGGCTTAATTATAGTAGATGACTGTACACCTAAAATAGGTGATAAAATTAGAAAGGATTTACAAAAATTTTTTAAATCATACGGTTTAGATATTGAAATAGAATATAATATTAAGATCGTTAACTATTTGGATATTACATTAAATTTAAATAATGGATATATAACACCTTACATTAAAAATAACTACATCCCTAAATATGTTAATAAGAGTTCTAACCACCCAGCCCATATACTTAAGAGCATTCCTAATGGTATATCATATAGATTGTCCACCAATTCATCTAATGGTGAAATTTTTGATAAGTATAAGAAAATTTACCAGTCTGCACTTATAAATAGTGGACATTCTCAGGCCCTCAAATTTTTAAACCAAAATAACATTAAAAGCAAAAATAACAATAGATCCAGAAACATAATATGGTTTAACCCCCACCTTTAACAAGGAAGTTAAATCTAAAATTGGTAAAATGTTCTTCAACCTTATAGATAAACATTTTAGCCATGACAGCCAACTTAAAAAAATATTTAATAGAAACACAATTAAACTCAGTTACTCTTGTTTGCCGAATATTGGCAAAATAATTAATAATAGTAACAAAAGAAAACTGAAAAATAGTACTACTATTACAAACACTACCAACACTACTAACAATAATTGTAATTGTAGAATAAAAACTGAGTGCCCCATTAGAGGTAACTGTAACCAATTTAATGTAGTCTATAGGGTTAAAGTTTATAAAAATGAGAATGATAAACACCCTAAAACGTACATAGGGGCTACACATGATTCGTTTAAAATTAGGTTTTATAATCATAAGACCTCATTTAAAAATGAGAAGTACAGACACAGTACGACCTTATCTAATTATATATGGGACATAAAAACTAAAACTAAAAAAGACCCCATATTGAAATGGGAAATAATAAAAAAATGTCCCGATTACAACAAAGGCAGTAAATTCTGTAATTTGTGTGGTGAGGTCAAATTAGCGATAGCTATGTTCGAACCTGCCCATAATCTACTTAATGCTAAAACAGAAATCCTAAACAAATGTAAATTCCATAAGATTAAATTCCTTGCTTAGTGTGTTAGCGTAGGTTTTTTTTTTCTCTCCTTAAACCCCCCCCCCCTTGGTTTTAGTACTGGTATGGCTCGTCCTTGTCTTGGTGGTTGTCTATTTATTTGGTTAATCTTTGGTTTTGCCTTTGCCCTGACGAGCCGTAGTGTGAAACCGCGGTAGGTTTTGGCTAGCTTGAGATTCTTTGTGTATATATATATATATATATATATATATATATATATATATATATATATATATGATTGAGCATTTAGGGAGCCATCCCACTTTTATAAAAGTTTTGCTGAAGACTACTGACAATATACAAACTCAGTCGTTCAGAACAAGAAAATTAAATTTTCTACTATAATAAATTTGAAGCAATTCTGAGAGAAATAAAACTCTTGCCAGGATTCGTCATTGGTGGCCACAATATCAACAATGTAAGATACGCAGATGACACAGTGCTGATAGCAGACAAGGAAAGAAAAATGCGGGATATCCTACAGAAGGTAGCAAGAGAAAGCGAAAATAAATAACTAAGCATAAACTTCAAGAAAACTGAATGTATGGTCATCAGCAAAAAGAAAACCCGAATATGCCAATTATAGGTCGGAGAAATTAAAATAAAACAAGTAAAGAAATTTAAATACATGGGAAGCATACTGACAGAGGATGGAAAGTGCGATGTTGAGATCCAAAGACGCATTGGCATGGCAAAAGACGCATTTCAAAAGCTAACCAGAATACTGAGAGACAGGAAAATCTCATTAGAAACAAGAAAAGTGTGCTGGATTGCTATGTGATATCTGTTCTTCTGTATAACAGTGAATGTTGGACGATCTCCTCAAGGATAAAGAAGAAGCTTGAGGCAGTAGAAATGTGGTTTTACAGAAGAATGCTGAGGATACCATGGAATGAGCTCGTGGCTAACGACGGTGTGTTGGAGGGGATGGAAACAAGGAAAAAACTCATACTTAATATAAGGAAGAGGTAGTTCCGGTTTCTGGGACATGCAATGAGGAAGCAGAGCCTGGAGAATTTAATATACACAGGACGGATAGAGGTAAAGAGAGACAAGGAAAAGCAGCGCAAGACCTACTTGATAGGTCTGAGAAATGAATGGTAGAACGGGGTTTGGGAGTGATACCAAGAGGAAGAATGTTGAGATCTACGTCCTGAAGGGATGCGCACATGAAAAAGAAGTAAAATTTAAAATTTAACACAATATTTTCAGTAATTATGTAATATCTTCTAGAATTTTAGTTAGTTTAGCATTATAGCCTTACGTTTGAAGATGTTTTATGAAATATAAAAATTAAAATAATATAAAACTTTCTTTTAAAATAATTTTACATTTAATAACAGGTTGAAATTATATAACCTGACAGAGTTAACTCAATAATTTATGAAACATTATGGCATTTATTAACTTTTATTTTTGATATGTATTTCTCATATTCTTTTTTAGATACCTCCACAAACAGTAAATTTCTCAATTACTTTTTTTTAAACAAAATTAAGAAACTAGGAATTAAGATATAAAACTTGTTTTAAATTTTGAAGGGATGATTTGCAAAGCCTTTTGAATGTTGAAACGTAGAGCACAGGAAACATGGAAACGAGATGAAAAAATTATACTCTGCCGAAAATGTTTATGTAGTTTTTGTAAGGAGCGCTACGATTGAAATATGTGACCATTTATATCACGTACAACCACCCGTAAAAAGAAATACGGTAATCAGTATGTACACAAATAAAATGTTTTAATTGATTTAAAAAATCAAATAGCTTGATTATTTGTATTACGCTTTTCAATTTTTGATTAGTAAATATATTCTTCACATATTACATTAATAACCTAGCGTGGACGATGAAGTGGGAAATTTAAAAAGACTTTTGAAACTTAATAAATTATTATAATAAAAAATAATAAAAAAGAAAACAATTCTTGTAAAAATTCATTATTCATTGAAAAAGTTCTTTTCTCTTTAGACTATGATATCCTTAATATATATTGTTTATAAAAAAAAGTCCATCTAAATAAAAAAAAATGGCATAGTTTTATTGCATTTTCTTTTTCGCAATTCAAGCAAATTTTCTGAAAAACGGCTAATTTAGAAAAAAAAAACCAAAAAAACAATAAAAGCCACTTGATTAGCATTCCCCAATGACTCCTGAATTTAATTAATATTAGGTATATGAGTGAACTCTTTAAAAATTTCTAGACATTTCAGGAAATTATTTGCATATGCAAAAAACATTTTTATGAAGATTTTCAAAAAATAAATATTTCAAAGATGATTTCAGTCATTTCTGAATGAGTCCTGAAAATTCAACCATTATTTGATTTTTGTAAGAATTTCCACATTAATATGTTTTCATCGGCAAAATGTGATTTGTATCCTATTACGTTTGCTGTAGTAAACACTTATAAAGATTGCCTCACTCATGGATGAAAGAAAAACAAGATTTTATACCAAAATTTCGAACGTGTTAAAAAAAGAGTTTTTTTTAAATGATTAAGAGCAAAGATAAAATTATTTTTATTAGTTTTTGAAAATTTTTAATCTTTTCTTACATGTTCGAATTTTTGTTGAAAAACATTTCCTTTTTTGTTTTGTCAGCGACTGCAGATTTTTACAAGAGTTTAACGAAATATTACATAACTCACATTTTTCCGGTGAAAAACACATTAATTTGAAAATACTTGCAAAAATCAAATAATGGTCGAATTTTGATGAATCTTTCAGAACTTAGTCACAAATGATTGAAATTATTTTTGAAATCATTATATTTATAAAATCTTGGCATATATATATATATATATATGCCAAGATTTCTACACATTGTAAAACAGGCAAAATAAGAAAACTTATCCACAGAGAATTCAAAAGTTTAAACCTAAAAGTAATAGGCAACATTAATTTAAAAGTAGCAATCTTCCTCGATGTAACACTCGATTTAGTAAATAATAATTACCAACTATACATAAAATCCAATGAATATCCATTACACATCCAACCCAAGTCAAATTACACCCCCAAGTATGATCAAACATCTACCCTCCTCCATAGAATATAGAATTAGTAAAAACTCTTCCAAATAAGAAATATTTAACAAACATAAAAGTCTTTACAATAAGTCCCTAAAAAAGTGGCTACAAAACATCAAGTATATAACAAACTATAACCATAACAGGAAAAACAGAAATAGAAAAATCATTTGGTATACACCTCCTTTCAACCAAATGGTAAACACCAAGTTAGGTCAGAAGTTCCTCAATTTAATAAAAAAAAAACACTTCCCCATTAACAACCCTCTAAGTAAAATTTTTAACAAAAATACGCTTAAACTGAGTTATAGTTGCACAAATAACCTCGAAAAAATCATAACTAATCATAATAAATATATCTTAAATCAATACGTGGATCGAAATAAAATTAACCACCAAAATAATAAAGAGGACAACAATAAAAACTTATGCAATTGTATAAACCCCAATAATTGCCCACTACAAAATAGATGTAAAATAAATTGAATTGTCTATCAATGCAATATAACATCAATAGAAAACCTCACTATAAATAAAGCGTATATTTGATCTACAAAGAACACCTTTAAGCAGCACTGGTACATGCACTTAACTTCGTTCAAAAGCAACTTATGTCGAAACCAAACATCCCTTTCTGTATATTTCTGGAAATTAAAGGACACAAAACAGAAACCCAAAGTAAAATGGAAAAACCTGGAAAAAACTAGAACCTGCAACTCGCTTAACGACATCTGCCCTTTATACTTGAGTGAAAAGTTACACATTCTAAAGTACCCCAAAAATGGCGAACTATTAAACCGTAGAAACGAATTAGCAGTGTTATGTAAACATCGAAAATATTTTTCGTTAAAATTTAATTAACCAAAAAGTACCCCATTTACATAAAATAATCCTCTCCAAAAAGGTACTTAATACCATGTTTAATCCTCAAAAAAATATAAAAAAAACGAACGTCCAAAACTAAGCTATTCCGCACCCCTCTTAAACTAAGACTGTATCACTATGGCTATAAACTGCCGGCTAAATTGTACTAAAATCTCACCACATTCACTTACATATCATATTACCAAAAATAAATCGTTTGCACCATTTATTTTTCATTTCAACTTATCACCAGATGAGGAGCAAACGTAGCTCCGAAACGCGAAAATTTTTGTGTCATGATAGTATGCTTTTATAGACCATTGTAACAACCGTTACAATATATATATATATATATATATATATATATATATGGTGTCCATTAATCCGTGGGCACTTTTAAAAATTTATGACTGACTTTATTTGTATTTGTGATAGAAATAATCTGTAAAAAATGTTGTAAAGTTTAATGTACCTAGTTTTAAGTATAGTTATTGAATAATTCTTTACCACAAAATTTACAACAATTTTAGATAAGTAAACAGATAGATCGGAGGAGGTGGATAATTTTATTGGCCTCCACCTTCGCCAGCTTTGACTCCATCAGATTTTTTTATAGGGACATGTGTAACCAATTGTGTATGCAATCAAACCTAGTTCATTTGAAAGCTAAAATAAATAACTGATGTGGTTTCAGGCATTACTGTAATCCATTTGGCAAATGTTTTCCGTGAACTGCAAAATCGTATCATCTTTTTTATGGCTAATGATGGAAGACATGTGGAAACTTAAATAACATTGTAATAAATCCTTAAAAAATATAGATTTACTTCTTTGTAATCCTTTTTCAAATTTTTTTTTTTTTTATCATTTCACTCCGAGCAAGGCGGAAATGCCACTGATGTGCAGGGGGCTACATAACTGTAAAAAGATTAATTAGAAAAGAGTGAGGAGTACAAACTAGTTAGAAAGGAGCAATAGAAAGCTGAGAAAGCAGGTGCGATGACAGATATATAGGTGGAGAGAAAGGGAAGATTATACGGGGGTGGGGAGAGAGCTAGATGAGTATTGACTTTGCATTTAAATTTCTGGCGGTTGTAGCCGTCAGGAAAGCAAGAATATGGGAGCGAGTTCCACAGGCGGGAAGTGCGAGAGAAGAAGCTGCAGAAATAGAATTGTCGTCTGCATTTGGCTAACCTGACTGTAAATTGGTGGGACCCAGTTGCCAGTCTGGTTGCACGAGTAAACACCTGTTGAGGAGGCACCAGTGACTTAAGTTCGTCCGAGCAGAAGCCATGAAATTATTTATAGAACAGACAAAGGGAGGCCACATTTCGACGGTGGGGAAGTGGCTGCAGTCGAGCCGCCAGATCAGTACCTATCACATTACAGACTCTCCTTTGGAGCCCGTCAAGAACACTGAGGAGAACGGCAGGGGCGCCTGACCAACATGGCAGCAGTACTCCATGCACAGACGGATGGTTGACTTGTATATATGCAGGATGGATTCAGGCGGAAAAAATATCCTGGTTCGACATCGTGACCCAACCTTCTTAGCAGTAGATTTTGCTATGGATTCAGTATAGTGGTTCCATTTGAGGACAGGGTAGTCCGAAGAGGTGTAGTGTATTGCTCTCCGGGAGAATCGCTTGGTCCATGCTTATGGGAGGCAGGAGAGGTTGCCTGTAATGGTTGACAGACAGCAGCTTGGTCTTAGACGAATTGAAGTTGACAAGCCACTTCTTGCCCCAGTTCACCACAGAGTGTAGATCCCGCTCAAGGTCAGCAGCGAGATTATGTCTGTCCGCCACGACAAGTTTCTTACTGGTGCGGGAGTATATTGTAGTGTTATCTGCGTAGATGCCTACTTGGGACTTGATCTCATCTGGGAGGTCGTTGATGAAAATAAGGAAGAACGTCGGGCCCAGGATAGAGCCCTGTGGGACACCAGCATTCGTGCTGTAGAACGAAGAGGCACGCCCATTCAAAACAACCTTCATTTTGCGGTTATTTCAGAAAGATTGGATTAGGTCAAGCAGGCGACCGGTAATACTGTTACTCCGTAGTTTGCATAGGAGGCCAGAGTGCCAAACCCTGTCGAAAGCCTTGGAGATGTCCAGAGCAACCGCGCGAGCCTCGTCAGACTCATCAAGGGAGTGCTTTGGAAGCGAGTGGGGAAGTCGTAAGGGATTGGGAAATAGCGAAGTTCATGGCGTGAATGCCCGCTGGACCAGTAACAATGTTTTCAAGCCACTCAGAGTGATGGGCATTGAGGTCTCCAAACACAAATATGTGGGCGAATGGGTGATAGGAAATAGCCTTATCTATGTCGTCAGCAATGCTATCTAGTAGGGAGCAGTCAGGAGAGGAGGGAGAACGGTAAAGAAAGAATAGGTAACTAACCGAACTGAGGAGAGACAGGCGGAGACGTGTATTGGTGGTCAGTAGATTCGAGTGAAGTCACCCTAGCTATGGGGAGGTGTTCGCTGACGTAGGCACCCAGCACATGCATGTGGACAGTGGAATCCTTCCTTAAAAGGTGAAGATAAATCTTTTAAAAGTGCACACGAAGTTTATGGACACCCAGTGTATATATATATATATATATATATATATATATATATATATATATATATATATATATTACCCCCACCTCTAGTTAATTTATTGAAATTTCTAGAAATTGACTACCATTTCGGAAATTTGTTTTATTAGTTAAATGCAGGACTCTTTGGGGAATGTATACCACCTTTTTTTTTATTTCAATCTGCTCCGATTAGTGAAAACAAAAAGGCAATAAAACTATGACATATTTTATTCAGATAAACTTTTAATTGCTTTTATAAACAATCTTTATTAAGGATATCATAGTTTTAAGAAAAAAACTTTTCGATGAACAATGAATTTTTACATGAATTGTGTTTATTTTTATTTTTCAATCATATTAATTTATAAAGTTTCAAAAATCTTTTAAAAGTTCTTCAAATCCTCGTTTCAATTAGGTTATTAAGTTAATAAGTGAAGACGTCATTTACTAATCGAAAATTGAAAAGGTTAATTCAAATATTCAAGCACTAAGTTATTTAAAATAATTAGAACATTTTTAGATATGTCTTTCCCTCTTTTGTCAATCTTATAATGTCCCATCAGTACCATATCATTAAAAGGTCACGTGTTTCAAGGTTTGTTCCCCTTGCAAAACGTTTACATAGTTTTTTTTTTCATATATTTATGTCAATTCTGATCAATTATACTTGTCAAGATAAGTATACATGGTTGGTGACAGGGCTGTCATCGCTTACTTGAAAGGTCAACGAGTTAGACCTAGCTGATTAAGAAGTTCTTTTATTCAAAATTTCATGCCATAAACAAGTAATATTTGTTTCAAATTAGATTAATTTAACTTTCAATTTGAAAATGTTTCAAAAAATAACATGTGAGAGGTGTGTATTTTGTTATTGTAAGATTTTTAAAACCGAAAATAAACTTTTCTTTCCAAATGTCGCTTAAAAAATGTCCGAAAAATTGAAAATATAAAAAAAAATCATAAGATTTTAGATTCCAATGAATTTAACTTCTGTTTGAAATACACCAGATTTTTTTTTGCTTAGTGGAAATAGTTAATTTAATCATTTAACTTGAAATTAAGCTAAAATTCAATTTTCAAGAAAAAGCTTTCATCTAAAAAGTTTAAGTTAATACTTATTGTATCGAAAATAGAGTGACAGTATCATGTATGAAAATAAAAAGGGGAATTTTAAAATATTTTCTTTATTTTTCTTATCTAGTTGAAAAGGCAAAAAAATCCCTCACTGCCTAATATTATTGATTGAATTAAAATAGTTTTGCTGTTGTTTTGCTGTTTGTTTCACTGTTTTTGTTTTCGTTACCTAAAAAATGAAAAGCTTTATCGGAAGTTCTCTCGAGTCATTAGTAATTTGCACACGCATTTCATGTAATAAGTATTTTAATGGGATGTGTTAATTCGAATTAATAGGCACCTGTCTCTAAGCCCCCACAATGAGCTTATCTCTCAAAATGTTATACTTATGCGACAGTTCATTCAATCGCGCCACTTCGGTTCAAGTCTCGTTTAAACGTGGGTCTTTTTCGTTTTGAACACCCGAAGTATCCACGCCCAAATACAACCACCCGTGTCACCTGATTCAGTCCCAATCTACACCAGAAGTAACAAATTATTATTATTATTATTATTATTTGATATCAGTCCTATTTTGGGTCCAGTAATCGACAGCCATCTGGGTGGTAGGGTCAAAATTGCGGGTCAGCTTTCTCAAGCGAGCTGGCGCCTAAGGATTAAAAACGAAGACAAATCCCGTCACACAAAATCAGGAAAAAGAGGGGAGGAGGTGAATAAGGAGAAAATAGGACATCAGAAGAGGAGGAGGAGAAGAAGGTTAGGGACTATCTATTCATTGTAGCTACCAGGAAATCTGAATTTATCTGCCTGAGTGCGTGGGTTTGTAAATGTAAGAGCAAATATATATGTAAGTGAATGTATATGTAGAATAATGTATATGTGAAAATATATGTATGTTTCTGTGAGTATGTATGTATGTATGTATGTATGTGTGAGTACTTAGTGAAAGAACGACACTGAGAATATGTGTAAAATGTGTTTGCACGAAAATGAGTGAATATGTTCTCACGCCGAAGCTGTTTATATATCCAAATATTTCCGTCGGTATAAAATTGCTAACAAGATGGTGTTTACTGTTTATTCAGCCATTGCCAAACATTTACTTTCGTCAAATTACTTCAGAACCAATGATCGTTGGAAAATGGAAACAGCTACAAAGGACTAAGTTAATCAATCATCTCAACAAAAGTAGGTACCTCGACTCATTTTCGATTTCCAAATTTTAAACTGAATTTTTAAAAATAAAAATGTTTTCTTGATACTTTAGTTTTAATTAACAGAATTAACAGAAATTATATTGATTGGAATAAAAAAATTTGGAGATTTTTAAAGTTATTTTTAATTTTTCGGCTATTTTTGAGCGATCCACACATTTTTAAACAAAAGTTAATTCTCGGTTTTACAAATCTTTCAAATATAAAATATACATTTGTGACACGTTATTTTGGATAATTCGCAGTTAAATTAATCTGATTTAAAAGAAATATTACTTACTTATCGCATGAAATTTCGAGTAAAAGTAATTCTTAATCGGGAAAATCTGACTCGTTGACCTTTCAACGAAACGATGACAGCTCCTGTTATCAATCAGTTTACACAGCTCAAGTATGGTAAGCCAAAAAATAACATAATCCGAGTGAACGTTTCATAAGGGGGGACAACCACTGAAATATGGGATCTTTTAATGACTAGTCTCTTCTTAGTTTCCATAGTAAAAAAAAAATATACACTTTAACATAAAAAAAATAATTATTTTAAAATTTTTAATTCTCCCTGATTAGTATTAAGCTTTACAATTTTCGATTTGTGAATATAGTCTTTACTTAACAAATTAGTAACTGAAGACACTGCGTGACTGGAAGCAATTGAAAAGATGTTTGAAACTTTATAAATCATCATAATTTGCAAAGAAAAAGATTAAAACAGTTCTTGTAAAAATTCATTATTCATCGAATTTTTTCCAAAATATTATATCTTAAAATAATATTGTTTATAAAATCACGTAAAAGTTTATCTAAATTAAAAAAAATAGCGTAGTTTTAATGCATTTATGACTTTACTATTCGAAGCAGATTTTTGGAAAATGTTTTCCTAATTAAAAAAATTACATGAGTTACATTCCCCAAGGAGTTCTGTATTTAACTACAAAAAAAAAAAAAAAAATTAAATACATGTGCCAAATACAGGTGGGGGGGGGGTACTAAAATCAAGCAGGTACAAAAATTTAAATATAAGGGAAGTGTTCTAACAGAAGACGGAAAGTATGACACAGAGATCCGAAGGTGAATGGGCATGACGAAGGACGCGTTCCAGAAATTGCGTAAAGTATTAAGAAACAGGAAACTTTCACTAGAAACAAATAAAAGAGTACTAGATTGCTATGTGATGTCAGTTCTTCAGTATGGCAGCGAATGTTGGACAATATCATCAAAGATGAGAGGAAGACTTTGAATCCTCATTCCTTGCGTAAAGCTTTGATTGGAAGTCATGAGTTATCTCCTTCTTACCCTGCAAGTTACTTGTTCACCACTGCTGTAGCAGTGGATATAGACGTTGGTTTGATATAGACGTTGGTTTATAGACGTTGGTTTTGACTCTTAGAGTTTTGAGTTCAATACCAGGCTACAGGGAGATAACTCATGACTTCCAACCGAGGGTTTACGCAAGGAATGAGGATGATATATCCCAGTGATTGTAATAAAGGGTTCAGTTCGAAATTCATAGCACCTAAAGAAGACCGGAGCGTAAAACGGCCGAAACGTCATACAAATGGCAACAAAGATGAGGACAAAAGTTCGAATAATGTAAATACTGTAAATACTCCCTCATTTCAGAAATATAGACAAATGCATAAATAACTTCATTCATTTGTGAATGTCCTGAAAATTTTATTAAAATCAGACGCTTAGTTGATTTTTGCAAGAATTTCCAAATTAATGTGTCTTTCAACACACATACACACACAAAAAAACACAACGACTTACATAATATTACGTTTGCCATCGTAGTAACAATACGTAAGCATGAAGTGGATCGCTGACGGAAAAAAAAACAAGAAAAAACATTCACCGAAATTTCGAACGTTTTAGAAAAGAATTAAAAAATTAAAAAATAATAACAACAAACTTCAGTTTTTTTTCTCTTAGCAACATAAACATTTTGATGATAAAACTTTGTTTTTATTAAGTTGGAGCTCTTTTATCATCAAGCTATGCCGTTTTTGGGCGAATGAGTGGAGAAACCTATCAGAGGAAGCGGTTGAATTTAAAAACTTTGAAAAAGACAATATTTGCTGAAAAAGTAAGTACTTCAGCTCTGACAAAAGAGAAAGATCAAAACAAAAAAAATTATAATAACACTTTTAATAAAGATAACTTATAGCAAAATTAGAAAGGAAATAAGAGAGAAACGACGTAGTTTTTACCAAGATACTACGGCAAGAAATGTTATATTCCCGGCTAAAATGTTGTCAGGACAAGCAATAATAGAAATGCAGAATGATATATGCCTATGTTTCATCGATTAAACCCAAAATATTCGATAATGCACTGTATTAAAATACTTGAATTTTCTTTTTAAAAAAGCTACACAGAAAGAATATGACAACAATTCGCTGTATCGAGAACAGATGATTTTATGCGAATAAACACCAAATTTAATGACCAAAAATAGAAAGAAGGCTGCGACAATGATGCTTCTTCACACCAGTTTTGTTAAATCTGTACAGCGATATGTTTCTAAAAGAATTAAAGTACCCACCAGGATTTATTGTGGGCAAACGTAACTTTGCAAGATGACATTGTATTGACATTAGATTCTAAAGAAAAAAAAACAAACTTTTACATAAAGCAGTCAAAGAAATAGTGAAACTATGACCAGTAATGGGATGGAGTAGTCAGTAAAAAGGACAATTCAAAATATGAATTACGTGTTGGGGAAGAAAAAGAAAAGAAAAAGTGTTTTAAAATGCTCCAATCTGGATTGTGTAATAACAGACGACAGAATGAGTGAAACAAATATTTCGAAGGCGCATGCAATATTACAAAAGACACTTTCAGAATCTGAGTAAAGTGCAAATAACATTAGGAAAGAATAAATGTCTCCTTTACGGCTATGAATGGTAATTACCCTCTATGACAGTAGAAACTGGAAGATATGTTCCTCCAAAGATGAAGAAAAATACTTGAGGAAACAAAGATCTAGTTTCGCTAAAACATCTTGGGAATCGCATGAAGAGAACATGTAAGAAACGAGGAATCTCCAAAGGTAATAGGAATTACGAAGACAACCAGTAATAGATGAAATCTTTTGAGCAGACAGAGAATCTGTCAGTTAAGAACCATACGTGATAAATGCTTGAACGTTCAGGTCTTTTGACGGTGGAGAATATTTTTCCGCATTAGTTTGCCATTACTTACTTCAGTAGACTGGTTGCCAAGCAAGGCTATAGAACCCAATCTGTCCAGCTATTTAACCTGTAGCGGATAAGAAATTAATAAAAATTAGAATAAAATAAAAAAGGATTGACCATGTGCTTAACGAAAAAGTCGAAACCAGATTTCGCAAGTAGGTGTTAAAATGATTTTCGACCAATGGGAGCGACTTGTAAGACTTGGAAGGACTTGGCGATCCAGTGTGAAATTTAAAAAGTCTATATAAATAACCTCGGCTGTCAGTCAAGAGAGACAGATGGGAGCCGAGAGACGAAAGAACCAAAATGTAACCAACTTCAAATCGACCCGGAGATAAGGCCAGGTCGCACATTGTTCTCTTTCTCCTTATCTCTTTCAACAATTACTACTACGAACATTTTGTA
This sequence comes from Ascarosepion bandense, assembly GCA_037127315.1. Classification (NCBI taxonomy): domain Eukaryota; kingdom Metazoa; phylum Mollusca; class Cephalopoda; order Sepiida; family Sepiidae; genus Ascarosepion; species Ascarosepion bandense. The sequence continues at coordinate 2,312,150 of JBBBDQ010000265.1, forward strand.
CGAAGTCTACTTATAATTTCTTAATAATGTTTCTAATTGAATATTAATTTCTACGAATTCTTGTTATTCCTCCTTTTAATAAATTTCTATTTTAACATTCAAAGTGTATATTTTATTATTCCACTCTTCCACACTAATCCACACATTCTAACTGACTACCAACCTTCTGATGAAAACCTGATGATGATAATTATGCATAAAACTTGAAAGCTGAAGGAAGTTCGGTTAATTCTGACACAAGGCCGAACAAAAGAAACATTCACTAGCTCCCTACGATTCAAATCCACAGCTAGAGAGAGAAGCAAAGGATTAATATATTTCCCAAGAATATTTGCCAGTGAGTGAATGCAACAGTCTCAACTGGAATTTGAACTCGGCTCTCCGATTTCTCGTTTCGAGCCGATACGACTGCTCCACAACGCCCAAACAGGATATATGTGGAAATTAATACTGTCAATGTATACTGAAGACAAGAGAGGAATCAGTATTTAATATGCTTGAAATCTGAGTAAAATGATCGAGTGGCAAAAAGAGTGGCTCGTCAAGAAAAAAACTGTTGAGGGGCATCAAAAGAGAGGAAGGTGCGGCTGGCTATGAATGAATAAATAAAGAGTAAAAGATGTGAGCGTGCGCGTCTGTGCATTCATATATCACAACCAAACAAACAAAAAAAAGATAGAGAACAAGCATTTTACAATACAGGACCTGAAATAACATGGACGACGTGAAGCTGATCTCAGAGGTTAACAAAGATCTCTGTCTATTCTACAAATATTTCTAGTTCACTCATGTAAACCCCCAGCCCATGCATATGGACAGTGGAGTTCTTCCTTCGAAATAAAATTTGAGGAGGGAATTGAGGGGTTGAGATTAGTCTCACAAAGCGCTTGGATGTCAGGGGACTTTTCGTGGAGGAAAGATTTAACTCTACAGAAGTTGGAACGAACACTCCGGATGTTAGTGAAGGAAATGTTAAGAGGTTTATGTGATTTTACTTTGCCTGGTTTAGCTTTTTTTCTTGAGATATCGTTGTTCATTTTTGTTGTTGGTAACAAGAGTCCTCGAGTAGAGGAGGCAGACGGTCATTAACTGCGACATGCGCTAGAAGGGAACTGGCACAGGCTGCAGCAAAGTGTGGCCTCGGGGTTGCCCACTGGAAGCGCTAGCAGGGACACCTATCCATGCGCGATATGGCACTGCAAAAACCCCGATATTATGCAACTGTTGGTCAGAGCAGCGGCTTTTGACGCTACGCAAGAGTTAGGGCTCCTAATTAGCAGTCGGAAGCAAGAAACAAAAAACTGCCAACCCGGTACCCTCATAATGAAGAGACGTTGCCACCGACCACGCACATCACAGGAAAATCGCGGAAGCAGCAATACTGAGGTCTGAAGAGAGAAAAAGAGAGCCGGAAACCACTTGCTAGACAGGGATATGTCTCTATGCCTGTTCTATAGAGATGGGAGGAACGTGAACCGGGTGATAGTCTATCTACTCCAATTTAAAATAATAAAATAATAAAAAGAAATAGGAGGAATAAGATAAAGAATTACGAAGTCTTAGTTAAAGTCCAACTACCTCAGAAATTTCTAACAAGTTAAAGAAAAGAAAAACCATGTGACGGCAAACATGAATGTAAAGGAAATGACTTACATTTAAAGAATTCAAGCCTAAGTAAAAGTCAAAACACGCGGGACACGGGCGAAAAGGTGGCGTTTTTGAAAGGGGGAGAGAAATATTAAACTCACAGCCTATGGAAACGGAAATGGAAACGGCTTGAAAGGTAAAAATACTTTTGCAAATTTCTGAGATTTAACTTTTTGACAGAAACCATAACTGGACAGGCATGGCTGGAGACTACTTACTACTCTATATGTGACCCGTGAGGGAGGGGAAGAAGAAAGAAAGAAAAAAGAAAAATAGTAAGTCCAACTACCACATAAATTTTTAACAAGTTAAAGAAAAAAACCATGTGACTGCAAACGTTCAGTTAAGCATAACAGAGGCATGAAAGTTAAGGAAATAAATATTTACATAAAGAAATTGAGAGATTAGTTTTATAAGTCTCAAAATTTAATACACAGAAGTGAAAAAAAAAATTGCTGAGTTAAAGGGAGATAAGTCATACTGAGACATCTAAAAAAAACATAATTCCTGGAACTAGAACAATGTAAACCGGTGAACGAAATAAAGTAGGTACCTCTACTAAATCGCTGAAAAAACAGCGTCGTATGAAGAAAAAGTCCCAAACTTAATAAAACGAACTTTATTAATCAAAATGTTTATGCTATTATTAAGAGGAAAGATCAAAGTATTTTTTAATTGTTTTTCAAAGTTTTTTCATTCTTTCTAACATGTTTTAAATTTTGGTACAAATTCATGTTTTGATTATCGTAAGTTGGTAAACAAATCGTTACGAGATTTGACAATGGAAAACGTAATATTACATAACTCACTTTTTCCGGTGACGAACATATTAATTTGAAAATTCTTACAAAAATCAAATAATAGTCAGATTAAGATGAAACTTTCAGAACTTATTTATAAATGACTGCAATTATTATTAAAATATGTTTTTCTTAAATCTTGGTAAAAATATTTTATTTTACATCTGTTACCCCCTTCATGTAAATTCATGAAATTTCAAAGCATTAAATTTTGTAGGCAAAAATGGTTTTATTAGATAAACGCAAGACTCATTGGGGTATGTAAATCATGTATTATTTTTAAAAACCCTTTAACCCCTTTTACGGAAGATCTGCTCCGAATAGTAAAATAAAAAATTCAATAAAACTATGATTTTATTTAATTAGATAAGCTTTTAATTGCTTTAAAAAATAATATAAATGTCAGACATCATAGTCTGAAGAAAAAACTTTTTTTGATTAATAATGAAATTTTAGAAGAATTGTTATTTTTTTTTAATTAGAATAATTTATAAAGATTTAAAAATATTTTAAAAATATTTTCATTTCTTGTAGACGTTAGGGTGGGAGATTACAAAGTGAAGATTAGAATTATTAATCGAAAATTGAAAAGTTTTATACAAATATTTTAGCAATGGTATGTTCAAAATAATTTTCATTTTTAAGTTTTTCTACGCATAGTAATTTCTATGTGTAAATTAAATGGTCATGTATTTCAGGGATACTCCCTTTACCGGAAAGAAAATTGCACAATTATGTCACATTTGATCGCCATACTCTTACTTTATCTCGATCTGTCAATGACGGTGGATAGGTTAGAAAGATCAACTCTGTTGTTAAAAATAATTTTATTCTAAATTTCTTACTATAAATAAGTAATACTTGTGTAAATCAGATTAATTTAACATTAAATTTGCTAATTTTTCAAAAATAGTGTGTCACAGATGCATATTTTATTTTTGCAAGAATTTTCAAACCTAAAATATACATTTGTTTACAAATCTGTCGATCGCTCAAAAATGGCCAAAAAATTAAAAAAAAGCATCTCAAGACTTTATATTCTAATCATTATAATTTTTGTTTGAAATACGCCAGAGTATTTTGCTTACTGGAAATAGTAAATTTAATCATTTAGCTTTCAATTAAAAATAAAATAAAATTTTCAAGAAAACTATTTTATTTCTAAAAATTCAATCTAAAATTTAGAAAACAAAAAAGGATGGAGGATCTAAAATACCTGAAGAAAGTCGCAGCTTAAAACGGCCGAAACGTCGTCAATGTGACAACAAAGATGAAGACAAAAGTTCAAACAATGTAAATAATGTAAACAATTACAATATCTCATCTCAGAAAAAAAAATCGAGAAATACGAAGATTACTAGTGATTCTGAGTGAGGCAATGTTGGTATAAAGAACTATGCGATCGAGGAAACAGATTCCTGGCGACTTTCAGTTGTACACGTTAACTAATACATTTCCAGACACAAGTGAGATGGTTCAACAGTTAAATATTGGTTCTTCTTTGGCTCTACTAGGCCGAATAATTTTCTTGACAAGTTTCAATTAAAAATTTTGACACGCATTTCACTTTTGAAATATCTCGATCCTCCAATGTTGGACAATTTAGCTTTCTTCCGCATATTACCGAGATATTTAACTTTATTTGGGCAGGAATAAAAGAGGTTGAGTACATTCCAGAAACCCTGTATATCCAAAATATTTGCCCTCAGAATTCAAGCAACTTTAGTTCACACTGGTACTCAGTTTTGACATCATCATCATCATCATCATCATCATCATCATCATCATCATCATCATCATCATCAAAGTCTTGCTTTACCATGCTTTTACAGTTTTCAGATATCATGCTTGTTCGAGGTTGGGATCCCTTCGGGCCCCTAAAAAAACACATTTAATACTTGCATCCAAAGTGCTAAGCACCAATCGTATGTGCAATGTCAACTTACTTTTTTACTTGATAAATTGTAATTATTAATATCGTAAAACCCTGCGTTGCTATTTTTGAAGTTGTTAAAACATCCACACACACACACACACAATTTCACTCAACATTATATGATGACATCATATATTCTCTGTAGGAGTAAATGGTAGACTCAGTCAGTTAAGTGTCATAGGTGATAAACGCTTGGGCAAATGGTAGACTACACTAGCTAAATGAATGTCTGCTCTAAACGTTGGTATGAATGTCATATATTTCAGGGATACTCCCTTTGCCGGAAAGAAAATTGCACAATTATGTCACATTTGATCGCCATACGCTTATCTTATCTCGATCTGTCAACACATTTCAATGACGGTGGATAGGTTAGAAAGGTCAACTCTGTTGTTAAAAATAATTTTATTCTAAAATAATTTTATAATTGTAAAACACTGGAAAGTAGCGATGTTATGAGGAAATTGTAAAATATCTAGCGTCAAACTGTATCGACAACTGCAATTAACACTTAATTTTATAAGTAACCAGAAGTTGAAGCTTTATCAAATATTATTGCATATAACTGTATATAAGGTCTGCGTGAGTCTATGCAAATATGTTGCTTTATTTTTACATACAAATAAGAAGGCCAGACATAGACAGCATAATTTCGTCACCTTGACTACTAAAATGATTGGCGCAACATGGTATTTCTGTACTGTACAAACCTCACTTTACTTTTTGATTTCGTGTATAATAAGCAAATGGTAATAATTTTCTGTTTTTCTAAGTTAAACGATTCTACATTTTTTTAAATTCAGTCTATTTTTTAAAAACGTTTATTGATAGGTAATTGAGAACAGTTACAACAAAGATATTCAATAGAAAAATCAATATATTTTCAAACACTTTTTGTTAACACATTCGACTTCGAAAAAAAATGATTATTTAATAAAAACCGTTCTTAGGCTCGAATACACACCAAGAACCAACTCCTATCTCAAGCCCGGATCAGTAATCTTCGACGAGTCTGGTTAGGTTAATTACACTTTTGTCAACACCCCCAGATGTAGTAGTCCAGCGGATTCAGATCAAGTGATTGATGTTTGGATTGATATGATAGTGAAAATTATTGGCCAGATACACCTGGATCGTGTGGGCCATGTGGAATGGATCATAGTCCTGCAGTAATACTATTTTCTACACCTCGAAGTAGCTTGATACATTGGTACTTCCCTTATCGACTTGCTGAGGTCGTAGTTGATGTCCTGAACGTTTGACGTGTTTCCAATAGAAGTAGTCCAGCCTGTTCCTGACCCTATACATGAAAGACTTGACCACTTGGTTTTTAATTAGTTTTCTCCAAGTGGCTGTGTTTGGCAGTCTTTTCCGTTTTCCTTGTCAGGTTGAAATAAATCTAAAATCTCTCGATACGTTTGTAAAAGAAATGAAAATGTAATTTGACCTTAAGTAGTCTTTTGTTTGTGGGCCGTTATTTTTTCTCAAATACCTGGCACACCTTTATAGTTAACATTTATTATAATTTATGAAATCGTTAAATAAAATTTGAATTCAGAAACATGCCTGTTATTAACAGCCATATTGTATATCTTATTAGCTAGGGAGGCGTTTTGTGTAAAGCTACCTCTAGTTCATAGCCAGGTCGAGCAACACTGTTTGCTCGGATTTCTGTGGCCTCATTGACTGTCTCGGTGACGTAACAACAATAGTATGGTATGTGCAGTTGGAAAAGAAGTGAAGCGAATCTGTGCCCCGATGTGCCAGGTGATTTAAAAGGTAAGCACTTGATCGGGAATTGGGTGGGTAGTAGATATCGGCTGACATCAGCCTATGAAACTGACTTAAGGTGGCGCCGTTTAAATTCACCTTCTTTTATTTATGAATAATAAGCATACAGAGAAAAGGCGGACAGACACACAAACACACAGGTATACACGTTAGGGTGCGTACACTTCACAATATATGGGGATACTTCTGCTTTGTCCTTGCATGCCAGTGATAAAAGAAACCAGTCCACACATATCAACTAGAAATTATACGTTTAGTACAGGTGACTTAAGTTTGGCAAATAAATTGTGTGACCGCAACAGAGAAGATTTGAAAATATGTGTGAAAAAGAAAGAACTAAAACACATATGATATGAAAAGATAACGAGAAATGAAAGTTTAATTCTTACAACCGTTAAAATAATAAATTATTAATGAAAAATAATAATCAATTAAACTGTAGGAAAATTTTGCATTCCTTCATTAATTCAATATTTTTTACATATGATTCCGCATGCGTTCAGAAATTAAATTTGGTTAAAATAGTTTTTCAATAATTGTCCTTAACTTTGAAAAGCTTTGGAGAAAAACTTTGACTTTTTGTGAAAAATATTTCAACATTTTTCACCACCAGTATTTAGCGTATCCGTATAAATCAAACCAGATCTTCAGTCCACGTACACAATACAAACACCAAGTTCTTAAACTGTTTTTCTTCTTCATTAAATCTAATTTAATATTCATCGATCTACAACTGTGACAAAATACCTCAGTTGTAGATTGCACATTGAACCCATCAACAATAGCCAATTGGGTCGTTTCTATTAGGTTATCACACATGAAATGACGCATTTTTTGGTTGATTTTTGATTCGGACGTCTAACGAAGCAACCTCCTTAGTATATTCAAAAATTATTTTTTTTTAATCATATCACCCCGAGCAAGGCGGTAACGCCACTGATGTACCGGGGGCGATGTAAGAGTGTAAAGATTAGAGGAGAGAAAGCCGGAAACCACATCCTAAACAGGGAACAAGGGATGAGCCTCTACACCTGTTCAATAGACGTGGGTGGAGTGTGAACCGGGTGATAGTTTAGACTATCTACTCCAATTGAAGAAGAAGAAAGAAAAAAAGATAAGGGTGGTGAGTTAACTAAGTTTTAACTTAGTTAAAAGTCCAGTCAAAGAAATTTCTTCGAACAAAGGTAAAGAATACTCGTTCAAATAACCATGAAACTATTTTAAAATTAGCCACAAAAAAATAAAACAAAATAAAATCAAAGCAAAATTATAACTTACTTTTAAGAATATTTCTAAGCTGATCCTAAACCAAACGCACGTGTACTAACGCCAGTAGAGAAAAGAATTATTTTATCTTTTGGCTGAGGAGTGGTGGGTTCAACTAGACAATGACCAGGCAAAAGACGAACAAGGAAATTAACAGGACTTTTTTTTTTTTTTTTAAATAAAAAGGACAAAATTATTCACCGGTCAAAGAAATTTCTTTGAAAAAAGGTAAAGAATACTCGTTAAAATAACCATGAAACTATTTTAAAATTAGCCACAAAAAATAAAACAAAATAAAATCAAAGCAAAATTATAACTTACTTTTAAGAATATTTCAAAGCTGATCCTAAACCAAACGCAAACTTATTTCTAAAGCTTTTTCTTTCCAGATAATTTTTCTTTCAATACAGTGTTGCTTATAAGCCTAATTAAATTTTTTACAATGGAACAATGTTGAGCAATCTCAGCGTATGAGTACAAACTAGGAAAAAGAACCATTTTTGCATTGAATGATTTACATGCGATGAGAAATGGATACACTTTGACAACAGTAACAAAGTAGGACAGTGGTTAGATGCAAGTGAATCTTGCGTAAATAATACTCAAAACCTCTGCTTCACACAAAAAAAGTTAATGGTTACTGTATGGTGGTCTTTCAAAGTGGTTATTCATTCTTGTTTCAAATGAAAACAATAACATTAACCTCGTATTATGGAGAAATTGAGTTTATACATGAAAACTTGAAAAAGAAAACACTTAGAGGTGTAAATAGGGACGGTCTGATTTTGTCTTACGACAACGCACGGCTGCACGCTTATCTCTCAATTGTCTAAAAGCTGAATAGCGTGAATTATGAAAGTTTTCCTATTGATTATCATTTATTTAAGTATTTTGAGCTTTTCATACGCAATGATATCAGGAAGAGGCAATCGAAGCATTTGAACTGCTTATCAGATTCAAGCATGAGAACTTTTTTTTAACAAAGATGACACCAGAAATTTAGAGGTTAGTCAGAGAACAGTCATTCATTAACATGCTACCGATTTCAAGTAAAGAAATTATTGAATATTTTATTCACATTTCCTATTGATGTGGACCGGAGATGGGACCACGAAATGGTAACTCGAAACACGGTGGTATGGTTAACAACATATATTATTCAAATATAGATACAAGAGAAAAGAGTAAACATAAGCTTACTAGTGATTGACAGACAGACTGTGCTGAGCTGAACTGAAACCACGAGAGTGATTAACTCTCAGTTAATATTTTGATGGGGAAAATTCATAGTTAAGTGGGTAACGCCCCACAACACCTATAAATTGCGTCATTTCATGTGTGATAACCTAATTTTTGCAAAATGCGTTTTAGTTGGAGTTAAGAATTGACAAATGAGACAGTGTTTCAGTCACTTTATCTGTGATTGAAAAAAATACACGCATGAATTCATATTTGAATTTGCCTTAAAAAATCTGTAGCAGAAGTATGGAAGTTATTTTTCGCTCTTTATATTTCTGAAACAACGATAGTTGAATGCTTATTCAGCTTGAATCTAAGAGAATACGTACTGTTTTCTGTGCTCGTCGTGGAATCCTTTACCATATGTTGATGAAACTCTGTAGTCAATGTAAGGAAACGTCACGAATATTTCTCTGTTTATTCAGCTTGATTCTGAGAGAATACGTAGTATTTTCTCCGCTAGTCGTGGCATTCTTTGACATTTGTTGACACATGAAACACTGTAGTCAATGTACGGAAACGTCACAAATATTTCTCTGCTTATTCAGCTTGACTTTAAAAGGTTACGTATTATTTTCTTCGCCCATCGTAGAATCCTTTGACATTTGTAGACAGATGAAACTCTGTAGTCAATGTACGGAAACGTCACCAATATTTCTCTACCTATTCAGCTTGACTCTAAGAAGATATGTACTATTTTCTTTGCCCGTTGTGGAATCCTTGGACATTTGTTGACGCATGAAACACTGTAGTAAATGTACGGAAATGTCACGAATATTTCTCTGCTTATTCAGTTTTACACTATGAGGACACGTACAATTTCTGTTTTTATTCAGCTACACTATAAGGGTAGACGTATTATTTTCTACGCCCGTTGTGGAATCCTTTGACATTTGTTGACAGATAAAAATCTGTAGTCAATGTACTGAAACGTCACGAATATTTCTCTGCTTATTCAGCTTCTTAGCAGAGACATAATATTTTCTTCGCCCATCGTGGAAACATTTGATATTTTTTGACAGATGAAATACTGTAGTCCATGTACGGAAACGTCATTAATATTTCACTATTTATTCAGCTTGGCTCAAAGGGAAACGTACAATTTTCTTTGCCCGTCGTGAATTCCTTTGCCATTTGTAGACTAATGAAAATCTATGGTCAATGTATTCAGAAGTCACGAATATTTTTCTGCTTATTCCGCTTGATTCTAAGAGGAAACGTACTATTTTCTTCTTCCGTCGTGGAATTCCTTGCCATTTGTTAACATATGAAGCTCTGTAGTCAATGTACGGAAACGTCACGAATATTTCTCTGCTTATTCAGATTCTTTCTAGGAAGATACGTACTATTTTCATCTCCAGTCGTAGAATCCTTTGGCATTTGTTGACATATGAATCTCAGTAAGCAATGTACGGAAACGTTACGAATATTTCTCTGTTTTTTAGCATGACTCTAAAAAGATACGAATTATTTTTGTCGCCCATAGCGTGGAACCCCTTGCCTTTTGTTGACAGATGAAACTCTGTAGTCAATGAACGGAAACGTGAAGAATATTTGTCCTTATTCAGCTTGACTCTAAGCGGAGATGTATAATTTTCTTTGCCCGTCGTGGAATCCTGTGATATTTGTTGACAGATAAATCTCTCTAGTCAATATACGGAAACGACACAAACATTTATCTGCTTATTCAGCTTGACTCTAAGAGTATACGTAATTTTTTCTTCTCACGTCGTGGAATCGTTTGACATTTCCTGATAGATGAAAATCTGTAGTCAATGTACAGAAATGTCACGAATATTTCTCTGCTTATTCAGCTTCCCTCTACGAAGATATGTACTTTTTTCTTTTCCCGTCGTGGAATTCTTTGCCATTTGGTGACAGATGAATCTCTGTCGTCAATGTACGGAAATGTCACGAATATTTCTCTGCTTAATCAGCTACAATCTAAGAGGATACGTATTATTTGCTTTGCCCGTCTTGGAATCCTTTTCCATTTGTTGACAGATGAAAGTCTGTAGTCAATGTAAAGAAACGTCACGAATATTTCTCTGCTTTTTCAGCTTGACTCTAAGAAGAGTCGTACTATTTTCTTTGCCCGTCGTAGAATTAGTTGCTATTTGCTGACAGATAAATCTCTGTAGTCAATGTACTGAAATCTCACGAAAATTTTTCTGCTTATTCGGCTTTACTCTATGAAGATACATACTATGTTCTTCGCCCGTCGTGGAATCCTTTGCTATTTGTAAACAGATGAAACATTGTAGTCAATGTACGGAAACGTCGGGAATTTTCTCTGTTTATTCAACTTGACTCTAAGAGGAATTGTTGTATTTTTTCGCCCGTCTTGGAATTCTTTTGCCATTTGTTGACAGATGTAATTCTGTAGTCAATGTACGGTAACGTCACGAATATTTCTCAGCTATTTCTTTTAAAATTCTGATGTTTGTTCATTTTATCAGATTTTTTAAAGTTATTATGGGCTAGAACATTTCCCTAAGTTGAAATTGACGCAAGACGAATTGAATATTAAAGTGTGAAACCAGACGCACCCTGGAGTGATAACAAGATAACGTGAGACCCTTAAAAACTTTTAATGAACTAACAAGATGGCTATATTTTATTTAAAGTGTCAATAACGAAAGGAGGTTAATAATAGTAAATGAAAAAGAAGATAACTAGAAAAAGATCGTTTTCTCATGTGGAGACAGGCAATTGTTCACAATACCACACACTTACCCACTCATGCTCATAAATATATACATATACAGTCATCTGTGTCTAATATAACCTCCTTTTTTCTCAAACGCTGCAGAATTTGCTGAAAAATGATCGGAACCAACTTGCTTGTTGATTTCTTGGTGTTTTGGGATCGAGATTGCCATCGTTTGATTTGCATCGAGACACACATGCTTCCCCGGCTTTCGGTCGGGGATGTAGGTGTAGTATGTGTTCAAATTCTTCCATGTGGATGGGACAGTTTTTGTTTTGGCCTGTATGGATAGTATTTCTCATTTAATGAAAGACATTCTGCCACATTCTACGTTTCTCTTGACATTCGTAACTACTAGTATACGGAAAATCACGTGAAATTGAAAGGTGAACGTTTACTTAATCCTGAAATACTAACCATCAATTAAAGTTACACCACTACTAACCATAGGTATATCATACCCGATTTGGGAAATATCAAAAAATATTAAATATAAATCCTTATTTGAAATATTTTACATGCAGGCACTTCAAAATTTGTATTTGAGTTAACATTAATAGGAACTGAAAAAAATATTATTTAGGTAAGAAAATCAGGTACTGAAAATTTAATACAATTGTAATAATAATAGCGTCATTTGCGCTGGGTACTATATACCCATGGTTAGTGTTCTCGGATCATAGAAAGAAACTTAATTACGTTTGCAGCCTACGGTAGCGTGATGATTATAGAGGTTGTGTCGCAAACCAGTTTGCTAGTATCGAGTATTCCATCACTACTGGATGCATTATTATTACGCCAGATTGAACCGAATTTATTAAGATAATTTCTTTGATTTATATGATAAACAGGTAAATTAAATGTCGACTTGCGTGTACCAAAAATAAGGCAGCAGAAGTTTCTGTGTATATTCTTTTTTGCATTTGCGGGAGCATATGTCTAATAAAGGCCACAATTTTTCACATGATCTTGTACTCAACAACATACTCATTTAGTCAGAGAATCTGTCATATTTTTTAATCAAATCTCAGTTCATGTAATTTCTTTTCATCAATATTTATTTCAAATTCAAAATTTAAGAAAATAACGTACAGGAAAATATTGTTCGTGAAAAATGTAACTGCAGCGACCAAAGCAAATGCACACTTGACGGACGGAGTATGTAAAACAGAACGAGTTATTTACAAAGCAGAAATATATTATTTGAATGGACAGCGAAAAATATATATCGGATGTACTGAAGGGAATTTAAAAAAAAACGATGGCATAATCCCATAAATTCAAAATAAAAACCCTTAAAAATTGTAACATACTAGCCAACCACGACTGAAAATTAAAATAAAAAAATGACAGTGAGCATTATGTAACCTAGGGTATGTTAAAAAAAAGGCCAAACTTTGCAATGGTGGTGATGTCTGCAGATTGTGCCAAGAAAAGTAGTTAGCCATCGTATTTTTTTCAGAACGAGTAATGTTGTTAGATGAAAGGTCCGAAGTAATGTCCAGATGTAAATACCTCAGAAAATATCGTATAGTATCGTACAAAGCTGGATGAAAATGTTTACAATTCTTGATTAGCTCCTCCATTATTTAAACTTCCGGTTATGCATTCTGGATATTCCTGTTATGCGTTCAAAAAGCTTCAGATGAGCAGTTAATATAAAAAAATGCACCTAAAGATTCTGAAAGGTTGAAACCAAGACAAGAGAATCGCCGACTGACGCCAATTCGGTCGGGATTCAATGCTGGGTAAAAAGCAATCGGATTTCTAACCGTACTGATGAGCTGTGATACACCAAAACAGATCTGTCTGCGGATGACTATATATATATATATATATGGCTACAAAAGTTTGATAAAAATGATCATGCATGATGAAAAATTACCCCAAATTTAGTTAAAACAAAATAAAAAAAGTTTTAAGCGAAATAACCGAAGGCAAAGAATTTTTTATTATCAAATTCACTTTTCTTATCCTTTTTAGAACGTCTGAAAGAAATTTTAGCATTTTTTTTCTTTTTTTGCGGTGAAAAACATTGATTTTGAAATTCTTGTAAAAATGAAATATTTCTCGAATTTGAATTAAAATTTCCGGACAAATGAATGACATTATTTTAGAAATGATTTGTTTTAGAATATCTTGGTAAAAGCACATTAAGCCTGTATCTGTTTCTTCCCACTTATTTAAATTAAGAACTTTCGAGTTTTGTACCGTTTAATGTCCATATTAGTTAAAAGCAGAACTTATTGAAGAACTAAAATTGTCAATTTCTATTTTATGATTTTAAACAAAACCGCCAGCTACAATAAATAGCCCAGAATCGTAAAATAAATTACAATAAAATTAAGACATTGTTTAATTAGAAAAAAGCTTTTAACTGCTTTTATGAATAAGATATATTATGGGCAATAATTTCTACAGAAAAAATTCAATGAATAATAAATTTTTACAAGAATCATTTTAATTAGAAAAATTTATAAAATCTTAACCCTTTTAAATTTCTGTATTGATTTGTAACAATTAGGTGTTATTGTTATTATGTCAAAATTATATTTACTAATCATAAATGGAAAAATTTATTATAATTCTGCGATTAAATTTAACTTATTTTTAAAAGTATTTACAAAAACAATGTATGTATATATAAATGCGCCAATTTTTGTAAGTACGAATGTCCGCACACGACGTTATCAGAAAATAAGAGCGATAATTTTAGTAAATTTAAAGTCAAAGTATCTAAAATTCAATAAAACATAAGATTACAGAGAATATCTTTTTCTGATGCTTTAAGATTACATAGTTAACAATTATATAAAAAAGCACTCCGGTTATATCCCTCAAGTTAATTTTACAGATATGACGAACGAGACAGTCCACATATTCACGACGCCATATTTTGATAGCTCAACCATCAATAATAAATGATCTTGGATCCTGGCGTCCACAATTCTAAGCATTATCTCTCCACGCAGAAATTTTGGCGCCCTGAGGTTACGTGATTATACAGTTTCTTATTTTCGACTTGATTCTCAAAGAAAAAAAAGAGTACACAACTGATTAAATATGAATTTTTTTGGTTTATAAAAAAATGTACGAACAATAAATTATGATACTATTCATGTAATTTTATTTTAATGTGGTAAAAAATAAAAACATTTAAAACAGGAAAGAACAAAACACTTTTCAGGAAAGGCGATCAGTTTCTGTTTCATGAATTTCTTAGATGAATGTGTGTGTGTGTGTGTGTGTGTGTGTGTGTGTGTGTGTGTGTGTGTGTGTGTGTGGTAAGAAATCTTATCATCGACAATCAACATTTACAAGTTTATATTTTTCACGGTGTGTGTGTTTTTCTTGTTCCTATAATCAAACATATACAAAGAACGACACTTACTTTCTCTCAACCCACCATATGTCGGGGTTGGAGGCCTATATATATATATATATATATATATATATATATATATATATATATATGGTACTTTAGTAACACTGTCCAATAATTATGTTTCAAGGCACTGGCCCTGTTCAAACGTTTCAGTTATGGTGATTTAGTAACACTGTCCAATAATTTTGTTTCAAGTGCCTTGAAACATAATTATTGGACAGTGTTACTAAAGCACCATAACTGAAACGTTTTTTTTTTTAAATGTTTTTCTTTAGAAAATATTGGTAAAAGTATTTTTTAAATGTGCTACCCGCCACTTACTTAATTTCATGAAATTTTTCACATAAACTTCGTGTTCCCTGAAAATTTTAATTTGTTAATTGTAAGTCTTTGGAGACTTAACTTGTTTTTCAAATTAGTGCGATCTAAATGAAAATCTGCTTTGAATTGAAAAAGAATAAATCTAATAAAACTATCTAATTACTTAATTAGAAAAAATTCTAATTGCTTTTGTAAATAAATAATATTAAAAACATTATTGTCTGAAGAAATAAAAGTTTTTTGATGAATAATGAATTTTTACAAGAATATTTTAAATTTTTTTCTATTTTAATAATAATAATTTATAATAGTTTAAATCGTGTAAGATTCTGCATTGCCGTGTTCCCTGAAAGTTATATAATAATTATGTGGAAACCAAATTTACAAGTCCAAAATTGCAAAGATTGATAAACGTAGTGTTGCGGTTTATTTTTAAAATAATTTTTATTTTGTATTTTTTTATTTAATACGTTCCTTATTTTCATATTTAGTAGACTAAAACTGCCATTATTATGAAAACGTTACTTAATTTAAGAGTTTTGTCCCTTCCCTTAGATTTATGAAAATTGCTTTTATGTTCATGCGTAGAAAGCTGTCATCGCCTCGTCATTCAACAGTCCGTCAAACGTTCGATCAGATGAACACGACTAATCGTTAATAATATTTGTATATTACTTTTCATGCTATAAGTAAGTAATATGCATTAAAATCAGTTTAATTTAACTTTCCATTTTCTAATTTTGCTAAAATAAAGTGTCAGAAATCTTTTGAGATATTTTAAAAATCAATTAATTTTTGTTTGTTTAAAAAACTTTTTAAATTAAGAAAATGGTCGCTTTTAAGAAAATTTTAAGAAATAAAAATTAAATGTGATATTCGAATCTATATAATTTCTATCTGAATTACACCAGAATTCTTTTAATTAAAGGAAATAATAAATTTAATCATTAAGCTTTAAATTAAATCTAAAATGAAATATTCAAGAATGTTTTCTCATTTATAAAATTTCATTTTAAACTTAGGTATCCAAAATTTATGCCGAAATATTGGAGGTACCTAGATTAAAAGAAGGAAAAATGTGCCCAGTGCATAGCATATTGTTCCTTGTTATATATACATTGTTACATATAGTTTCACAGCCTCATGCCAATTACTTAACTCGGTCTAGGCAATGTACTCTGTTGAAAGTGTCTTCAGTCGGAACTGGAATTTGTATCCATAGCAGGCGTTTGTCTGTTCCGACGATTTTTGAGTGGATATTCGAGTACATATTTTTTGTTACATTGAGCAAGAGATGGCAATAAGATGCGAAAACAGTCATGAAGATGTTGCATTGTTATATGGCACACATCGCAACACCAACGAAGCCTAGGTAGCAATGCTTCTAAAACGAAGCTGTTATCAACTAACGACCATAGACAATCGCATCTACCTCTCATTAGCATGGAACTGGCTTGCCTTCCAGAGAGTAAAACACGCCTCCTTGGCTTTCGGCGGACCTCAAGTGGAATGACTATATCGAATCCATTACCAAATCCTCAGCTATGAAAATCGGCTCTTTGTGCAGAGCCAGGAAATTTTTCTATCCTGCACATATACAAATCTACCATCCGCCCATGTATTGAATACTGCTGCCACATCCGGTTGGGTGCCCCTGCTACTCTCCTTGGGCTTCTTGACAAAATACAAAGGAGAATCTGTAACGTGGTTGATACTGACGTGGCAGACCGGCTGCAACCACTCTCTCACCGGCGTGATGTGGCTTCCCTGTGCCTCTTCTACAAGTACTTTCATGGCTTCTGCTCCGATGAACTTAGATCATTGGTGCTGCCTAAGCACGAATTTACACGAGATACTAGATTAGCAACTAGGTCCCACCCTTTTACAGTTAAACAGATAAGATGTAACCGTAATTTCTACTCCAACAGCTTCTTTTCTCGTACTTCCCGCCTGTGGAACTCCCTTCCACATGTCTGCTTTCCCGACAACTACAATCTCCAGGTGTTTAAATGTAGGGTCAATAGACACCTCCTATCACACTAACTCCCAACTATTCTCACAACACTCTCATCTACCCAACCCTCATTCTCGGTATCCTCACCCGCCTATCACCCACCCTCTGTTATTTCCTATATTTAATCAGCCTTTCTCCACTCTATGTAGCCCCCTGCGCAATAGTGGCAGTGAAATGCCTTACTCGGGGTGAAACGCTTATGAAAAAAGAGCCTTTCAACCCTAATAGCGATGTTAGCGGCATCTTTCAGCAAAACAATGCAAAGATTTAAGGGCAAGAAGTTGCTTGTGTTGAAAACACAAGTAACACCAGAATCGACAATAAATGTCCAACCAGGCAGCATGCCTTAATGTTTGGCCCTGTATGCACTTGCAGCTGTGTAGTCTCACGCACCATATGAAGGTAACTTAAAAACAAAAACAAAACAAAACAAAAATACAGCGACTTAAATAAAAGCACGTGTTTAAATTTAGTTTGTTTTTTGTTTCGTCAGTTTTCAGATTGAAACAAACAGTAATATAAGATTAAAAATTTGCTGTCCGAACATTTAATGTGAGTGTAGATAGGAAAATGTAGTCTGCATTACACTGTCTTCCTTCTATTTGAATATAAGGTTAAGTTTTTGATTTAAGATTTTGTATTTTTCTTGCTTAATGCATTTATAAAGACAAATGTATTTATGAGAATTTCAAAAATGGAAAGACGTATAATCGCATCGTTTATTTTTTCAATAAATTTATTTATTATTGGGATATTAATTTCCTGGAAGATTAAAAACTGAAATGTAATCAAATCTTTTTACGCAAATAAAGAGAATGACATTTAGAGAAAAATCTAAAATGGCGTTAAAGCTTTAATTTATTTTTCTCTTTACACCATAACTAAATAGTTACCGCTTTAATTTCGTCACTTTGTTTAGTGGTATATCAACATCTTATGGGTCATAATTTCTTGGGTGTATTAGTAATTTTCTTTACAAAAGTGTTTTGTTGGTAAATTTTTTACCATAAGCAAATAGTTAAACGCCAAACTAGAGTCAAAAGACTGAAAATCTAAAGATAGATTTTTATAGTAGAAACACCAGCAATACATTTTTAAAATAAGAGAAAAATATTTCCATAGAGTTGTCTCTTGACAAAAAGCCTCTTTACAAAAATACGCCAATGAAACCTGATCTACAAACTGATTTCTTATAAAGAATATATATTCTGTTAATACGACCCTATTTTAAAAATCTTGTTGGGATTAAGTAACCCACTTAGCTTAATATACCGTCAAAGAAAATAAACCCAAACCAAACAATTTCTTTTTTCATTTGTGAACTGCCATGGCTTCTTGGAAAAAATTCTCAACGTCTTTGAATTTCGGACCAATTCTTCGAGAGAAGCATTCAAGCAAGACTCCTTATTTCAAATTTACCCTGTTATTTAAGCCATAGATGAGGGAGAAGAGATCGGTTCGTAACTCCGCTAAGTGCATTTCTGTGAAGTGGACGCAGTAGAGTTGACCAGTATTTGAATTCGGTTCAGCAATTCCACTTTTCGCACATTCAACAGTTACGCAACCTGCTGATCCTTATTATTGACTATAAGCATACTTTTCGGAGTTCTCTTATTTCCAATCACACACACTCACAGATGTTTCAGTCTATCTGTAGGTTTCTGTCTTCGTGGATGAAGAAAAGAACCGCCAGCAAATACTAATTCTCCCGCGTATTTAAGGAGAATATTTGACCGAAAGGGAAAAGCCAGTTCGAGGAAAATGAAAGAATTGTATGTGTCGAGTGCGTTTGAATGTTGTCCCTTGCGTGTTTGAATTGACTTCGACTGTGTTTATCTTTCGTTAATATAAGGCGACAGAATAGAAGAAGGTTAGCCCAGGGAAAACGAAAGTGTCAAGGAGATGAGTCAAGACGTCAGGTCATGGGTTCCATTGGGCGAAGACGTTTAAGCCTCCAAGAACAGGTGAAGAAAGGCTGATATTAAATGATTGTTTGGTGGGCGGAAAAATCTGTTAGGACAGATGAAAAGAGGAAATAAATAAGAAAGGAAAGAGTTGGAAGTGGAAGGAGAACGTGTAAAGTGTCAGATATATATAGAGAGAGACAGAGAGAGAGAGAGAGAGAGACAGAGACAGAGACAAATTGCGTGCGCAAAAGAGCAGAAGAGGAAGGAAAATCTTGATAAACAAGTAGATAATGTGAAAAGATCCTTCAGAGAGAAAGAAAGAGAGAGAGAGAGAGAGAGAGAAGGAGAGAGAGAGAGGGAGAGGGAGAGGGAGAGAGAAGGAGAGAGAGGTAGAATAGAATGAATACAGAAAGAAAGTTTAGGAGAAGTTGGAGATAAAACAGAAAGGACTGAAATAGAAATCGGGTGAATTATGGCAAAGCAGAACAAAAACATGTATAATAATAATAATAATAATAATAATAATAATAATAATAATAATAATCTGAAATTATTCATGGTAAGTTGTGTGTGTGATTTGTGGTGCAATGGATTTCGACTCGGAACGACAAAACGGCATTTTAATTTCTTGCATTTACTTACGCGCAGATACCCTTGGGAAATGTATTAATCCATCTCTTCCCTCCACTTATAGGTTAAATAATAAGACAGATCGGGTTCTATAGCCTTGGCTGGCAACCAGTCTACCGCAGAGAGGAATGGCAACATACTGCGAGATAATCTTCTGCCCAGTTATCTTTCGAGTTATTATCGCCGAAGCCTGTATCACGTATGACACTTAACTGACTGACTGGATATAATAGTTGAAAACATGATTAAGGCTTCTACTGGGCATATAGTGGGGAATCAGTTTCCTATTCTTATAAAGTAATAAACTGAGCCCCCACTAATTACTATTTAATAATATAATACATCTCTTCCAGCTCTAACTATGAGTCAAATAACAGGACAAACTAGGTTCTATAGCCTTGACTGGCAACCAGTCTACATCAGAATGCAATGGCAACCTACTGCGGGATAATTTTCTGCCCAGCCAGTCATGTCTCTTTCGATACATGATCTCCCAAAGCGTGTATCACGTATGGAACTTAACTGACTGACTGAACTTGTGTGTGAAATATGGTTGTCAACAAGAAATTAAGTGTGATACAACTATAAATCTGGGAAAGTTTTCTAATCAAAGATATGCAAGATCACAAGGAGCTTTTCACTAAAGCAAATAAGAAACTGAAGCATAACAAACTGAACATATTGGTAGAAAATAAAATCGTAAAAGAAGTGTTAGTCATTGATCCATCGTGTTTTTTTTTATACAAGGAAAACTCAAATGGTAGAAGAGAAACTGTAGCACGTTGAAGTTTGAATTTACAAGGCTTTCGAAGTTGAAGAATGTCACAATTATACCAGTTGTCATTGTTATGTCTTTGATGCACTTGGTTCGGTAATTGACAAAATGGTGGCATGGATAAAGAAAACTGAACTTGATTGCCTAATTGAACTGTTGCAGAAAGGAAGCCTCTTAGGAACGGTAAGAATATCTCGGAAAGTGATGAAAACTTTGAGGAAAAATGCATGATATTTAATGCTGGGTCCTGGTTATGACATTAAACTTTTTTCAGTAGCAAGACCTCTGATTGGGAGGTTGTGAGAAACATAGAACCACTTCTTAATTACTGTTGTTTCTAGGTTCACCCTGACCCATAGCAACTGTTAGGGTCCCAGCTATGGGGAAATAGTTAACCCCCAATCAGTCAGTTAATTGCCATACGTGATACACAATTGGGCGATCATATCGCGAAAGAGACATGACTGACTGGGTAGAAGATTATCCCGCAGTAGGTTTCTGCGGTAGACTGGTTGTCGACCAATGCTATAGAACCCAATCTGTCTATTACTTAACATATAACCGGAGGGAAGAGACGGATTAATACCTTTCCCAAGGGTATTTGTGGTTAGGTAAATGCAAGGAATTCAAATGGAATTCGAACTCGGCACCCCGATTTTTCGTTCCGAGTAGATATCCTCTGCACCACAATGCACACTCAAACTGGGTCCAAAACACTACAAAAGTATAAAAATAGTCTTTTATAGAACAATATACATTTTTGAAGAAAAAATATTAGCAACAATATAGTTTGGAAGAAAAAATTATTGCCATAAAATATTTTTGAAGGAAAAATATTACCAGCAATACATTTTTGAATACAAAACTAGAAAACATCTTCAGTTTCTAAAATTGATGTCATGAATAGGTAATAAATATATATGCACCTTGGTTCCCACTCACTGGAATATGATTGGCTGGTGTCAGCCATAAATATAGACTAAGGCGAGGACGTCCAGTCTACCACTAAAGGTCTACAAGTCTTCCACTAGAGATCTTCCCCTAGATATCTACCACGAGAGGTCGATTGACGGCTATTGACTACGTTTTTACAAGTCTTCCACTAAAGATCTTCTCCTAGATATCTACCACGAGAGGTCGATTGACGGCTATTGACTACGTTTACATCTCAGGATACTGCATACGACCAGTGACCGTACATTATTAGATTGTTCTACCCGGTTACATTTACCTAAACCAATTAACTATCTCGAATTATATATATATATATATATATATATATATATATATATATCCTCCCGGGACATATAAAAAATAAATTTAAAAATTCATCAAAATCTAAGTTAATCTTCTCATTATTACTGAACATTAAAAATAACCTTAAAAGACTCTTATTTTGCCATTAAATAACCCACAAAAGATGATATGCTGTTAAACAAAACTCAAACTTAAAGTTAAACTTGAACCTAATACTGCTCGTTGTAGCCTCGCTATCTATGCATTAAAATCTTCTCCGAGAATACTACTACTACTACTAATAATAATAATAATAATAATGAATTTTACAATAAACATAGAGGGAACAATCAAATATAGTTGCCTAGACAACGTGATCAAAGACCAAACGAAAAGAATGTGCTTTCTTATTGACCTGGAAGTCCATAGAGATTGTAAAAAGATTTTTGAAGATTTTTAAAAACACACAAAATACAAGGACCTTGAAATGAAAACCTCAAAAAATGTGGCCCATGTGGACATCTCCTTCCATGTCTATTGAACAACAGTAGAAGTTCATCCCTTGTTTTCTGATCTTGTATGGTTTACTAACTCTTTCTCACTTTCTTTTACTAGGGCCACAATGATTCAATTGTTTAACTTTTTGTTGATCAGACTAGAAAGTGACAATGTGAAGTTAACGAGTTGGCAGTTTGTTGTCTTCTACTTCCGACTGATCGTTAGATAACGCTTAGAGCCCCGCGATGTGGTATTTGAAGTGCCATGTTGCGCATGAATAGATATTCCTTATTTATTCATGGTGGAAAATCCTGAGGCCACACTATGCTCTCTTCTCAGCAATACTCTGGTTGGTTTGTGTTGACATTGATGACAGATAATGACAACTAAGGTTGTCCTCTCTCTGTGTCTCTCTCTGTGTCTCTGTCTCTCTCTGTCTCTCTGTCTCTCGCTCTCCTCAAATCGAATCTCATGGAAAGAAATACGACTAAAGCAGCAAAAGAACATGTACCGACCACAACTTTTCTTTCTTTAATATCCGTTCCAACTTCTGCAGCGTAGAATCTTTTTTCTTGGAATTGTCGTCAAATATCTTTCACATCTGTGAAACTAACTTAAACATTTCTATTGTTATCAATGAATTATTTGTTCCACACTATTTTCCCATTTTGACGAAAAGATGCTTATATTCAGGAT